>OMKZ01027336.1:0-19586 GCA_900302535.1 Neoniphon sammara
CCTACCACATCAACCTGCTGGGATACACCCTCACCCACGTGGGGCTGCTGCCCAGCTGTGGCCTGGCCAAGATCACCAAGGCCGTGCACCCTGTGGTGCTGTCACTGGCCAGCTCCAACTGCTGCCTCAACCCGCTCATCTACTACTTCTCCAGCAGCCTGGTGCACAGGGAGCCCGCCGGCAGTGGAGGCAGCGGCAGCCAGTGAGACAGACCATGTTGCACCGCTGGAGGGAAATGAAAGGCTAACGGTTCTTTATCTTCCTGTCATCCTGAGACTTGAGGTCTACTTTCATTAGAATTCTGCTGTTTCCTGGCACAGAGAATTACTTCCTCTCTTTCTGGCGTAGAATGTGCATGTCTGTCAACCAACAGCGGTAATCTGTGGTGTGTTCAGGTGTTCAGGGACAATTTTTAGCAGGAAACGTGAGGCAATGCAAAGTGATCTGACACGCGCTTAATGCCTTCATCAAATTGATGAATCAATCCAATCAAGACCCTGCTGAAGAGATGGGCCAAAACCTCATGTGTGTTTAGTATGTAGCCTAATAAAATAAAATATTTCTATTTTTCTACCGTGAGTAAGAGTAGCGCCTTCCTTTGCCTGCAGTTTGTTGTCTTTTTTGGCTGCACCTTCTCACAGCTCATTATTTGTCAGTATGACTTAAATGAGTTTGTAAAGCAGCGTGATTTTTTTGTTCATTTTATGTGAAACCAGCCTGATATGACAGTAAGCGCTGTGCAACAACTGTGAAGCCCAATAACGTCAAGCCAAGGAGACGAGTTTATATTATATTGGTTACAGTGTATTGTATTCTAAGTTTACATGTGTACATGTTGTTTGTGTTATCCTTCACCTGTAGCCACTTTTAATACATTTGAATAAATTCCCATTAATGGTTTTGTTCCAACTCAAATTTGGGGAACAAGTGACAGCCCATACACCAACTTTTTGCCGATGTAATCTGTAGTCACTGGCCTATAAATACTGTAGTGGCTGAATATTTGCGTATATGTGTTTATGTGCTGTACGTGTGTGTTTTATGCAAGCGCTGTGACATTATCACAAGCATGCTGTAGTGGTGATGAGACGCAAAACTGACCGTCCTCCATGCGATGCTCTCCATGATGAGGTGCTCGCAGCTCTCCAGGTGTTTGACGATATCTTTGCTCAGGCTGGGCTCGGCCTTGATGAAGCTCTCGATGACTTTGTAGAAGTCGAAGGCAGCTAGACTGAACACGTCGAGTATCCAGGGGAAGCACAAGTCCTCCGCTGGGTCACCACCACTTCCATGGCTGTATCCTCCAGTCTTAAATGAGCTCCCTATTCATGAAGTGCAAATGACACAAACAACCTGTCATACAAATGCTAGAAATTACACATTTATGAATATTATTCATGACAGTGAAGTAATAATAAGGCTACTGGAGAATCGCTATACAGTATGTGATCGCATCTGGTCACGTCTGTGTAAATGCAGAAAATGAAGGGACGCACCTCCGTAGGTTGCCATGACAACCTCCAAAGCACAGGCCAGGAGTGAGGTGTGGAATGTGGAGTCATTGAGAAGTTTACTGGAATGGAAATCACATGACTCAGCTTGAGGCAAACAACGCTTCACTACATATCAGAGCAACAAGGAGCACGCACTGAAAATGTTCAGCAAAAAAATGGAGGTGAAGACACGCCAACATTTATCAGCTTTGAGAGTAAACATGAAATCAAATCCCAACAGATGAAATAATAATAATGAAATAATGAATAATGAACCATGAAAAAAAACATACCTGAAATTTTGCACTGACAGCCTCTTCTCCTCCTACACAACCAGACAATGTTATTTCATGAGAGGAATTTCATGTGAAACAGTGTAAATCTTAATTATATAAGATAATACATGTTGAACTTTATTGTCTCACACTAAAATGACCAAAATAGTGATTACAGATGTTGTGTTTTATGTCTGCTTTCTGTTGACAGATTTCAGATGCTTCCGATTCTGCTGCTTTAGAGGTAAAAACACTTAGGGGTTAGAAAATGAAAAAGTGTTTCTCAAAATCTAATGCATTTGGTAATATTTAAATTACTTGATTAAATTAATTAATTTTGCTTGTATTGTGCTTTTTTGAGATACAGTTTCGTGAGAAAACCATGGAATCACTCGATCTGAATCACCTTAAGCCGGGAATGGAGAGCAGCTTAAATTTCCTGCATGTCATTATGTAAAAAGTGTATATAGTATATGAAAAAACACAGATGGACCATTCCAAATCACAGCCATTTGCAACAGGTAGAGCTTGAAAGCTTGAAAGACGATGTTATTCTTGCTAAAGCTAGTTAACATTCAGCATCTACAAATTTTAATACTGTACTCTTGAACCTTAAGGATATTTTTAAAATGTATAACTAATCTAAATATGATTATCCTTTCATCCCAGTGCAATAAAACATGCTTTATTGGTTTATCAGCATGCTTTTCCAGCTGTTTGCTGTGTCTCCATGGTGATGAAAGCTGCTGTAGCTAAGACGGTGCTACACTGATCAAACACACTCAGAAAAGGAGGGAAATATTGACCTAGTGCAGGACTGACATGAGCTGGGCAAAGAACCCCAACGACCACTAAACTGTCATCAAATTCTACAATCAAATTCAAAGTATTTTCTCTGATGAAATGAGATAAAAAAGACAACTTACAGATTTGAGCATTGACTCCATGACTCTGTAATACAGCCGGACACCAAGGGTGAACCTCTGAAAGATGAAAGAAACATTTAATCAATCATACATCAAATAAATTGAGATTTGGCGTGTATTCACATTGGTCCTCACCATTTTCTTCATTTTGAGTGTTAGTTTGTACCTGTTTGCCAAGAACCACACAGCGTGGGCCGACTGCCTGGCCGAACCTTTGGCCGAACACCTGTCCCAGCGTCTCCACGCGCTTCAGCACCTCCTCTGTCGGGTCCACTGTGCAGTTCTGCTCACAGGGGAGGAGAAAATAGCAAGGAAAATGAAGAGCTGACAGTATTACTCAACAACAAAAAAAGGTTCCCACATATTTTCCTTGTCAATATTGTTTTTTTCAACTTAATTTCTTGAATGCATTGGAAGACTGGTTGGTATTCAATCCTATGCTTGTGTCCCTCTTAGGTCTTATCACTCTATGGATGAAGATTCTTCTTCACAAGTATTACAATATGTGAAAGGATAGTGGGTGTACATACTTTCTGTTCAATTTCCAAACCTTATTTCTTTCTAGACCTAGGACAATTTATTTTTCATTCTTTACCACAGTTTTGAGCAATAAGTAGGAACTGAACACAATTAAATGGTGTTGAAGTTTGAAAAAAACAGCGATGTTTATGGAGACGCACTTTGAAATACGTGGCCAGGTTAGCAGACGGTTGGTCTCCACTGGAGGTGAGGTCAACCCTCAACTGCTGAATGGAGTTCATGGCAGCTCTGATGAGGGAAAAAAAAGGCAGACAGTGTTGAAGGAGAGAAAAACTCCGAATAATTCATACAATTTCAGTGTGGCACCACAGCACAAGATATGTTCGATTGCAACAAGCCCCACATCCCCTTCAAGTAAAAACCCCACTGGACTCGCTTCATGCTTCATGGCTGACAGCCACGTGAAAACATGCATGCAGGTTCCCCTCTGATGTTGTTTCAGGGTCATGTGAGTGACTACATATAGATCAAAGCCAATACACATTCATGACTGCATTCACTGCTGAAAAACAGTTTTAGGCTGGACTGGTCAATTTTGACAGGTCTAATATTATGATGTTGTGCTTCTCCTTCTACTGTTGTTTGATACAGCATAAAACCACTTATCAAAAACAACTGCAACAATTAATTTACATTTTTATACCAGCTGCATTAAGTAGGCTACACCAAGCACAAAATTAGCACAAATAAGAGAGAGAGAGAAAGAAAGAAACTAATGTCCATTTTCAAAATAACATACTCCGTGTATGCATAATATTTTTTCAACTTAAATTATGGCGATGCCAGCCAAATTTACACAATTTAACATGCTGCTTCTTGATTAAAAAAAGCTGTTTCTACTGACAACCCCCCCAGATGAGGTGTGTAACTGTATAAACACTAAGTAACATCAACAGGGGAGAAAGGGTGGGAGGACGGATGAGTGATGGGCAGAGTGGCGGCTCACCTGACGGGAGTCTGGGGAGGGATGAGCACAGGCTCCTCCTCAGGTGCGTTCTTCTTTGGCGTTCTCTCCACCTGCGTTCTGAACACGGAGAAATCATAAAGCACGGCCATGGAAAACCTTAAGACGGGACAAATCCAAAATACTGAAGACAACTGGGAAGAAATGATGAAGTTACATGTCTAATTTAGGAGCCAGAAGAGTCTCATCTCCATCCAAAAACAGGCGTCCATCAAAGTCTCGACTCTTGAGGTAGTGCTCTTCGTACTGTTGGTTGAGCTCATTTGCCTGCAGGGGAAAACAAAAGGTCAAGGTTTCTCGCGGTGAACAGCCACCCCACATATTAAACACCAACACTGTGCTCTGGTTTGCACAGACCTTATGCTTGAGAACTGCAGCAGTCTTAAAAGATTTTGAAAACAAAGATTAACTCACGTGAGAAGACAGATTTTCTTTTCTACAGTTCTTGTCATTCCATCATAAAATTTTGCAATCAAAGACATGAGATGAAGATATGGAATCACACACTAAATAACTAAATATAATAACTAAATAGATATACAGGGATTCATCAACAGCCTGTTTTGGCTGTCTTGTGATTACAGTATACATGTAGCTACATTGAAAATAACCATTTGGAATAATTACAGTTAGCCATATTATAACTGAATTTAAATGTGATGATTGAACATTGCAGCCCGTTTTTCTAAACCACAAGCATGAGTTAATGCACACAGAATTATAATATCTTCATGGTTTTGACACCAATGAGGCAAAATCAAGTATATGGCAAGCTGTGTAAGCTTGTGAAGATCATTTGAATTTCATGATAGCCTACACGTTTTCTCTACTGCCTTTCATCAATTACCATTTTAATATTCTCATATCGTCACTTGTCAGGTTGAACAATACAAAACAACAGAACGACAAAATCACATTGCAATTATTTTGACATATATTGCTATTGACATATAATTGACGTATAATGAATTTTTGCATCATAATTTTCATTTTCACAGGGAAAAAAGTGTTAAAATGATGATGCTGTGATTTTTGCTGCAGACTGTACCAAACAAACATCTTTTCTTACATCTAGAGAAAAAAAATGTGGGCCAGTGCATCTCTGTGGCACCACTACACTTTATTTATAATATTTTTTGTCACATATTTTACCTTTATCAAAAAACTGCACCTCCTGTGATACTGATACTATTTCTTACACAGAGGATCTCAAGGCTCTGAGTCTTTCCTCTAACTATAGTCAGTCTATATGAGGAAGTCTGAATTACTGTGCTAAACCCTCATTTGCTATTACCAAATGAGCTTCATTCTCTTTGACAACTGCCACGGCCTTTTCTCCGACTGTCAGCCTGGATTTATCTAGATTTCAGGCTTAACAAATGAAGATGTTTGCAGTAACTGGGCTGGCTGCAACTTGTCCACAGATCTGCAGATCAGCACAACAGACTGAGTCTCACACACATTCCTAAAATAATCTGGGCCATGCACCGGCCCTGACAGCGTCAAAATCTGTCCAGAGTGAGTCAGACTCAACCAAACTATGAAAATTACTCTTAATGGCAAAATTGAGCCAACAGTTTGGATTAAAAAAAAAAGGTTTCTTTGATTTGAACCAGCAGGGATATGTGGGGGACAATGGAATTATCAAATCACAGCCAAGCAGATCTTAGTGTTTACGTAGTTTTTTTTTTTCCCATTTTGCAATGTCCACCCATGAGTCGATCAACAAGCTAAACAAATACTTATCTAGCCGTTAGCTACCATGAGACACTTATGAAAATAATGTGTACCTGCTGCCCATTACTCGGCAACTAGGATAATTAAAATGTTAAAAAATGAGTGTGTCAGTGTCAGCAAACAACAGCATCCTGTCTCGGTTGTTTACATACCAGTCTGCGCTACCCTGACACGCTACAATGGACGAGGATCTTGTGCTCGACAACACATTTTCCTGTCACCACGTATGGAAAACAAACATGTGCACGCAGCTGAGAGAACAATGAACAGCTGTCAAACACTCAAACATTCAAAAGGCAACAAGCGAGGCGCTCATAAAAGGCTGGGATGTATTGATACAGATTGCCTTTTCATTACAGCCCAGACATCGACGGAAACCAAACAAGCAGATGATGTAACCTGCCTCCTTACCTGAGGAAAATCCAGGGATCGTGACAGATCCATTGAGTCCAGGAAAGCAGAGAAGCTGGTCTGGTACACATTCTTCACCTGGGAAAAAACAGAAGCACAGGGGACAAATGAGGGCAGAGACACAACAAGGACAGGAAAATGTTTGTGTTTGTGTGATGACCCGTGGGGGTGTAAAAACAGAAGAGTAGGGCGCAGACCTCTTCTGTGTTGCATTCATTCTCCTTGCACAGCTTCTCAAGAAGCTGCATGTCCAGCTCTGGCTCCGGAGGCCGCGGTTTGGCTTTGCTCTGGTTGCGACGTGATGTTCGCGTTGGGGGGCTCTGAGCTTTGTTGATGGCTGATTCTGAGAAAGAATATATTGCATGACAAGATTTTTAAAAATCTGCTTTGCACTTGTACAAATTTAATAAAACAATCGCTGGTTACTAAAATGTTTTCAGTGTTCAAAGTTAAGACTTGTCATTAATGCAAGGCAATCTTGACCAATGAGGGGATTTTGTCATTGGTTTTGCACAAATTAAAAGTTTTTACACATATTATTAAAGGCTTCAGTAAATCAGGGTCTAAATCTTTTGATGACACTAAGCAGCCAAAACCAACAAGATTTAAACAGTTTAGAGATATGATATTACACAGGGTAAAATAATATGAGAAATCCCATTAGGTAACATACAGACATGTTTCCTGACTGAAAAACATTTTCCCACACTTCCCTAGACTTTTTTGAGAAATTCTTAAACTTTTGAAGAACTGAAAACTATCAAATTAATGTCTCATACTTTTCAGAATGTCCAGCTCTGTGTAGGAACAGTACAAAGTGTTGAGTATTTGAAAAATTCGGAAGTGACTGTGACTGAGGCTTACGGTAGAGAGGCTGCAGAAGGTCTGCAGGGCAGCGTTTGATGAAGAACTCCAGCACGCACAGCAGCAGCTGGAACGATATGACCAGGTCATCCTCCATCTGCAAGGTCCTTCCTGCAGACGGCAGAGATGCAGCACGTGAGGAGCACCATCACCATCCTACTGCTGTCTACGTGAAACACTAGAGGGGCAGCCGTGAGGAGAAAACTGCCCGTTTCATTTGACCTCGACAGACACGAAGAAGGAAGGAAATAACGAAGACGATCGAGCCAAATGGAAAGTATTCCATGAAGCTGATGTGTTAAATGACTTAACCCACCTTTGGCTAACAGGAACACTGTCCAGCAGCTCCGCACGCTCTCTTTTTCCCTTGAAAAGAGGACAATGAACTGTTAACCATGCATCAACATCACGTCATCAACTCCAAGCAAACATTTGTTAAATGTGAGAAAAAGTACTGCTGAGAAGAGGAGTGCCTCATGTGGGAGTGTATTCCTGAACTTACTTGCCATCAGAACCTGAAGCAAAGATTTTTGTGCATATTCTGAAACAAAAACAGATATAACCAATTATACTTTACAATAACAACATAACAACCCCTCTACAAATTAATAAATATAGGTGTTTCAAATATTTTTATAAGAGCCAGTTTCAACAAGAACCACCTATAGTGCTACATACATGAAAGAAACGATGGTACTGTATTGATTTATTGGCATCACTCACTTTTCAAACCTCTGGTAGAGAGCGAGTGTCACATCGTACTTCTTCTCCAGTCGTGTCAACACTGAATCAACCCGGGTGCTTATTGTGTCCAAGTTTACATCCATCTTCTTCACCAGAGCCAGGAACTGTTTTACACTACAAGAGAGAGGATGAAGCTGTGACAGAGCTCAAGTAGCCTTTTATTTAAGAGAAAATATCGAGAGGAAAATTGGCTGCTAATACTTCTACAACAAGGAGCAAAATCAACAGAGACAATAATGTGTAAGATTATTTACTACAGTTGAATTACAAATTGAAAATGGCTGCGGTGTTTTTCTAAGTGAGAAATTCAGTCAATATCAAAAGTCCACACTCTGTCTCAAGTGTTCTAGTTTTTATTACCATGAAAGTAAGTAAGGTTTGTTTTATTGGGTTTTTATTTCGGCAATAAAACACAACAACTTTAAGAGAGGGTTTTTTGACTCTCTTACACACTGTATGTTGGAGGTTTAGGACAACTTGATAATAAATAACATACAATTCCAGGAATCATCATCAAGCTGTTTTTTGTTTTTTCCAACAGGTCAGGGCTCTATTTGCCCCTAATATATTTTCATTGGGCCAGCTGGCAAAAGTGAAAATAACATTTTTTCATAAATTTGGTTTACTATAAAATGTAGAATTTCAGCTGTTCATAATATATAACAGCAAAATTAAAAAAACTACACTACACACATGTAATTTGTGACTGCTACAAAATTTCGAATGTATGCTTATAAACAACAGACAAGTCCTCACAAACCACTTCTAGAGAATTTAAATAAATACAGTAAATATAACAACAATAAAATGTTAAAGAAAACACAAAATTGAACCTGAAACCTGAATTCTTAAGGCTGTAAAGTCTCTCCATTCATCTGTTTTGCCAACACTATAATAACTGACTGGTCTGAAAAAGCAAAACCAAGGACAGTGGGCTGACCATCTTTCACTAGTCCAGTTTGGTCACTGACTGTCACAAATCAACATCTACTGGGCTGCGGGCCACTAAGCAATGTTCACTGTTGAACCCTAATTCCTCCAACCATGTCAACAAATCTACAGTCATGAGACACCAGCGTATTTTCTCCTCTAATAGAACCAATTTACTTCCTTTCCATATTTACATATAAAGAAACTTGTAACATAATGAGCTACTTGATAAAAGCTGAGACATACAACCAAAAGAAACCTAAAATAGCCACTCAGTCACAGAGGAGGAGGTGTTGAAGATGCACTTTTAAAAAGAGAATGGTTCTACACACAGACCTTGAAAACAAAACACCCTAGTGGCATAAATGGTAACTATACCGTGTGGTTTCATTATAATATGTGTTTTGTCTCATAATAGATGTTAATAAATAGACTACATTTTGACAAGTGTACTGACTGGTTTATGAATGGCTCATCATCTGTTGCTTACAGTTGCCACATTAGACCACTTGATGCAGGTCTGATTTTTACAGAAACTAATGGTTTCACATGTGACGCATAAACACCCTACTTAAGAAGGAAGTGGACCTCTTTTCAATGGACACAATGCAAGGCCAAAAACTTTCATTTGGGCTCTCTCTTTCTCTCTCTTTTTTCAGTTACTAAAGGAGAAATTATACACACAAAAAAGCTGTGTTTGCATGTATCAGTGTTTATCAGCACAGCTGGATTTTTTTCAATGAATAGAATTACACTGGATTTTTGTCAGTAATGTGCAAGGTAAATGAACAGTACTTACTTCAGATCCAATTCTTTCTGAACCTGAGTTAAGGTAAAACAGGCAGCATCCAAGTCTGTCACGGTCACAAACAGGCAAGCACCCCAGAGCTTTTTTTGGCTGTCCTGTAATGACATGGTGAAAAACAAAAAAAAAAACAGTGGTGTTAAAACATTTGAATGAAAAACTTTGAAATTAAAGTTGTAACACAGATACAATCATCTAGAGCTTGACTTTTCTTTTAAATGCTGCAGCATTATTGTAACTACACACTAACCAGTGTCCAACCAAATGGCATGCCAAGAGCATCACATATACAGGACAGACTCTTAGCACTGATGCTGTTCATATGATCCAATATACTGGGTACGAGTAAAGGTAACACTGTAAGAACTCCTGAGATAAGTGATTTATGTATACACTCAACTTCACAGATAGATATCTGGACCTCTGACAGTCTGATTGCAGGCAGGTCATGCCATGTCAGCTGTAGGTCAGCAGTCAGCCTGCTTTAACACTACAGCCAGCATGGTGTAGGTGTGGAAAGGAGCAGATACATACAGTGATATCCTCCATAGAGTCTTGAACGGTCTTCCACAACATCCAGGCCCGATCACACACTGTGTCCGTCACATGAAGACTCTTGCACAGGGTCACAAACTCAGCATCTTTCTCTTTGTGTCTAGTGCAAGGGGGGAGATAATCAAGATCAATACAAAAACAACAACTTTAGGACATCATAAGATTAGCTAGCAGAACATACTGGGTCTGTGTCAGTCGTTGTGTGTGTGTGTATGTATTAGTGTGTTGTAACAGTGTTAAGCATTGTTACATCTATGATTGAATAGTTACTAGCCTATCTGTGGCTATGTCTGTATGCCTGAGAAACACTAACCTTAGCTACAGGCTTTGCAATAGCTATAAATTAGCGTCTGGCCTAATTCGACACAGAAAGCTAGTCAGCCGGTCGGTTTGTCACATAGTAAGGCAGTGAAATGCTAACAACAAATATTTACAGCATTACTGTACCCACTAAGTAAGTGACTTCGCAGACAATTAATGTATATGCCAGGGTAAGTTAGCTTACTTTTTTACAGACAGCTCTGGATTGTCCTTCTTGTCTGGGGAGGCACTTTTAACACTGGGCTTCAGCTCCTTGATCTGTGTTGTTCCAGAGTTGCGTTTTTTAGGTGGCATCGTAGTAGTCGGTTACCTAACAGAAAAGTATAAAATAAAATCTGGCAATGATTTGAATATAATAACACTTATGTTAAGCAGTGTTTACTTAGTTTAAAGCCCACTCCACGAGCCCCGTTCAACAATACAACAAAACCTGACCGACTTCCTGAAATAGTAGTAAAGGGGGCGTTCGTTTAGTTTAACTGAACCGCGCGTTGGCGTGCGTGTGCCGCCGGTATCTCTACATTGAGTATCTCTCCCTAAATGTTTCGATTATTAACCTTCACATTAAGTTATTCCAGTTAGCCATATCTGTTTACATCGTGTGCTGTCCAAACCAATCTTAGATAACGGTAAAATTTGCCCTGCTGCTACGTTTGTGGATAAGCGGTTGCTATACAAGTTCACTGGGATCACGTGACAAACCGACTCCATGCTTCAACAAACGAGCTAACCCAAAGGCACCAGATGGAAGCGCGGGAAAGTCTGTAACGCAACATCCGCTTTAAGTATTTTATCCCGCCATCCCACAAAGGGTGTTTTCGTTTACAGCCCAGTTTCGCTGCTGGTATAGTTTACACCATCTGTGTGTTTGTTCGATGGCCCGTATTTCCTCTTTGTATACAGTGTTGGCAGCTTGGCACCGCTATATCACATTAGTAATGCAGTGACGGACATTTACAGACTTTTTACAACATTTTAAGATCAGCAGATGAATGATAATATAAGACTACATTTCATTAATAATCGGCACTTTTGCTTTTTCAAGAAGGTAATACACCTACGGAAGTTTAAGAGACCATGAAATGTGGCCTGCCAACGCCCGTTTTTAATATTTATTTATATATTTATTTATTACATAAGCATGGGCTCCAGAGCAGAGATACTGAACATGTAACATTGTTTCTTAAAGCTACAAACTAACGTAGTGGATTTCAAAGTGGGGTCCAGGGACCCACATGGGACTCTGAGGGGCTTCCAGGCGGCCCTCAGCAAAATGAATAGTTTAATTTCACTATAATTCATTAGAATTTGTTACAATAAAGAAAATGTGGATTATGATTTTAACATTGTTAAAATGTTGTTATAATGCTTATAATGTCGACACTTTGAATCTATTTGTCAGTGTTAATTCTTGTGTGCTCTTGCACCTAAACGCAGTTTAAATTCTGGTTCATACCTGTTAGCAAAAATGACACAGTATAAACAGTTTGGTGTGACAACTTAACTTAGTCTCATACAGCTCCAGAGAGTCTCTGTGAATTCATGATACAGCCTACAGAGCAGACCCTGATTTATATCCCAGTGACCCACAAGTTCAAGGGTTCTCTCTCTCTCTCTCTCTCTCTCCCTCCCTCTCTCTTTCAGATCTCTAACTTTAGGAAAGAGTGGTGCAAGTTTACAGGCACTGACTGATCTGTCCTGGGGCTCAGAATTAACACGAATTCCTAAAATGGGTGGCGTTTTCCTTTAGCTGTAATCCATGTACAAGCAGCGCCCTCTTGTGGTAAGATCCACGTTACAACTGCACTTTGACGGGCAATGACTTGTTAACTATGGTCAGTGGTTTTGGAAAACCTTATGGACATGGTTAGACATTCAGCTGATAAACAAAAAGGTCTCTTTGTTGAACTCTCTTTGGCTCCTAAATGGATACAAGTCAGTATCAATAAGTTTATATTTCCTCTTCTGTGTCAGTGTTTGTTTTTGTGCAGATGTGTCCCAATAGATGTATCTGTATATGTACAGTGTTGGATAAAGCTAACAAGATGTGATGTCTGACCAAATTCTTCCACGCCACGCCCCACATTTACTGCCTCACTAAACAAGCTCACCAGCAAACCACTGCATCAGTGACTATATTGACATTAACCTCCCGAGGACATAACTAGTATTTTAGGATTTGAAAGAAAAGAAAAATTCCTCTAATGTAAATTTTATGTATGCCTAGTTCGTAAAAAGGAACAGTTTTTTTTAAATTCGGTTCTGTGCACTAATCCCACAGATAGAATACATTTTTGTATGCCAACAGTTTTCATATAACTCCTTTGAGGAATAAAACATGTTGCAATAAGCCAGCTCAAAAGAGCCAAGGTCAACAAGAAAAACAAAAGCATTATAGTACTTTTACAGCAGATCAAAAACATTACAGGGAAAGACTAGAAGAGGCTGTACAAAAGAAGGAATAATAAGATTTTTTTTTATGCATGTGCATAAAAGAGGTCATTTATATTGTAAAATATACATTTCCAACACAAGGGACATTAAAATCTTCTTAGTCTTTGATGTTTTAAGTTCTGCTTTGAAAGATGCTTTTATAGAGAAGCCAGTGTTGGCTTCTCTATAGAAGCAGCAGTTGTTCAGGCTTGCCCCTCTGCACAGTCCAGAACAAGTGCAAGTGAACTTTAAACATGGAAATTTTGCTGTCAGTACACATGAAAGTCAAAGCTGAAAGTGACTTTAAAGTTGAAAGGGTTTTAAATTGCATGCACTGCCAAGCTGGCAGGTGCCTTTCATCTGTGACTTCATTATTATCTTATCTACTCATTAGCATTGTAGACCTAACAGGGAGAATCTGTTCCCCTGATAAAGTTTGGGATCGACGACACTCACCAAAAAGATCAGAAAGTCTGGCCAACACTTGTTTACTAAAGTGAAGAAAGAGGTCAGCGGAGATTGTTAATCCTTGAAAAATGAAAAGGGAAGGTTATACCATGTGCACCAACTGGATGAGGTACATTTTGAATTTCATAAAATACTTCCTACCTTTATACTACGTACTGGCCTTACTTTAAAGTTTCAGTCACAAGTCCAATATCAATGTGCTTCTGTCATAGTGAGTTCTAGAAAAGAGGGATAGGGCTACATTTGTGCCGAGTACTGTGTCCAGCAGTCGACAAAATGATCCACAAAATGTTCGCTCAAATCGTAACAACACCCTCTAAAAGCTGTTCTCGCAGGAAGATAATTACTATGGGAGAAATCGTCTGGAACACGTGGGTGGGTCATTTTGGGACAGAGGAAAGAAATCTATTACACACCCCAAACCAAAAAAAAAAAAAGAAAACAGCCTGAAGGAGATGACAAATTTAAGAGATGATCTACAATGACTAAGCAGGGTTTTCCACCCCATCAACTGCTGAAGGAGCGTCAGAGAAGGCATTAAATGTGCTACTTATCACAATATCGGGCCTTCATCCAGCAGACCCAGAGGAATTAACTTGCAAGTTTTCAGTAGATATAAAAAAGGGAGTAGTGACCCCCTGCTCACCATTATATACATTAGACGTTTAAAGTCAAACAAAGCCCTATTAAAAACAATCCTGGTACATTTGGTCAATGATGATTAAGTAGCATCATTTCATCAGGAGAGAAATGGCTGCGTTTCTTCATGTAACACTCGGGAATTGAGCATTAAAATCAGTCAGACCAGACATACCTGTGTTCCAAACATTATAATCCATGAACGGTAATTTAAAAGATACTTCACTTTGACAAATGTTTTTTTTTAATTTATTTATTTTCCACTAATATGTTTGCGGTCATTAATTTTAAAAAGGGATATTAGGTCAAAAGTATTCCACAGTGGTTGTGCCTGTCATCACAGATTTGCGATTGAGGAGAGGAGCAGCCAAGTGTCACTGCACTCTCTTCGCTCCTCCTCAGACACACTGAGTGGAGTCTGGTTATCCATCCTGGCTGCTGTTCATTTAACCGTAACAATACGTAACTATCATGATAAATAATAACAGCAGATGTACTGGATATCTTCCCCAGTTACAGTCATCCAAATGTCCTGGTGGAGCCCTACTACATCCATCTAATATCTGATGATCCCACTGTACCTTTATTATTCTACACAGGGTAAATAAAAAAGTGTAAAAAAATATAATTCAAACAAAGATGAGAGTAGTATAAATAAAGCATAAAATCCACGCTGCCCTGCAGGACATGTAGTCGATTCAGACGATGCCACCAGACCCGAGCTGGGGCAAATAACAAAACAGCGAGTCACTTTGTGTCTTGATAGCAGAGGTCTCTCTCAGAGCCAAGCTGTCACGCCTCGCTTCCTGCATCCCATGTCATAGCGGTAAAATCCATGTCTGTAAGAGTGACTGTGAATGGAGCCTCCACTCTCTCGGGCTCCACCCGCTCCTCTGTTCTGCCTGTGCTGTTCAAGTTGTTGGCTCTCCAGGAGTTTAGAGGTCGGATAGACTTCTGAAAACGCTGCAGAGAAAGAGAAAAAGACCGTCTCAATCACAAAATTTTCCGCACAGGTGCAAGCCAACGTTTCAGTTCATCTAACTATATTATACATCCAAATAAGACGTAGAGTCTGCACACTGAATTCAAAATTGCTCCCCAAACTTAATTTAAGTCGTGTCAAACCCATAAGGATCTTCATCAGGATAGATATTTAGGAGGTAGCACACTTTTATATAGCCGCTGTGGACAGGGGCAACAAAACAGGTGACTGCAACTGGTGAAGCCAACAATAATAATAACAAAAGCAGGTCATCATATACACACTGACATGTAATCTCTATAAATACATTTTCAAAATACATGAGTGTTCACTTGAAAAGAACAACTGTACTGTTTAAAGGTCTTTTCATCCTTTTGAGAAAAGTGTATGCTCATATTTAAAATTGATTTATAGAGATTACATGTGTGTTTGTATATGGCAATGTCCCTTTATTATTATAATTCAGTTCACCTGTTACAGTCACCTGTGTTGTCGCCCTCACCCACAGCGGCTATATAAGACTGTTCTTCCTCCTCAAGATGAAGATCCTTATGGGACTGAAAGGTTGATCAGATTTACATTAAAATTTGGGAACAATATTTAATCTCAATGTGCAGACTCTATATTCTCTGTCTCTTTTGATACATCGAAACAAGCAAAGCAGATTGGTAAAGTACAGTCCTGTACTGATAGTGTGCCTGTGGCGGAGGTGTAACGTGACCTCCTACTGACAGCTACACGGCGGTGATACTGACGTCTCTCAGTGTTCCAGTTTCCCTGCTGATGGCCACGATGGCCCAGATGAGGATCTGCAGGCAGCAGGTCGCGCCCATGCACACGCCCAGCGCTTTGCCCCAGCGAGGATACACATAGGAGCCGTAGTGAAGTGACGTGTTGTACATCTCAATGAAGATGTAGGTCAGGATGAACTGCAGCCGCAGGGGGGAAAGGCACAGAGTAAGTAAGGGAATGTCGATATCAGCGAAACTCTATGATGGCAACTGAAGAAGAGCTACTGAGAGAGAGAACAGAGAAATGCTGCAGGGGGGAAGCCAGATTGAATGTCAGTTTTTCCTTTTGAATTATTCACCGCTGTGTTTTCAGCACAGTTGGCCAAGTGAGTGATGCTGGTGAATTTTTTCGCCTCCTTAGTGATGCTTTTGAAATTATACTTTAAAAAAACATAACATATACATAAATTCCAGTTTTAAAGGGCAAATTACCGCTAAATCAAACTTTTGAGTTGTAACATGGTTATACGCCTTATATAATGAACAGAATGAATCCTACTCTTAATTCACTGGATGGAAACACTGCATTTTCATGCTATTCATGGGACATTGTAATTTGTTAGATGGTGACGGCATACCGACTCACCCATCCTTAAATTACCTTTTGCCTGTAAGTGTAGCAACTGAATACAACAGAGATGAGCAGCAACAGGGAAATTTGACATCAATCTTCTTTTTTAAAAAAAGAATATATGCCTCAGGTGGGAACAAACAACAAAGAGTGACAGAAAGAGAGGGACTGTGCACCTGATACAAACCAACAATGCTGCAAGTCCATGAAACTTCCATTAGCTCAATAATAATCAATTCTGTGAGCAGATATTTTGAAACATACTTTTCATATTAACCATGGTTAAGTCAGTAAAGATGAATGACACAGTGCCTTTGTGCCTTCCACTAATAAATATCTGTTTCAGTCTGTGTACTTACCAGCAGAAGGAACGGTGTGAAGAAAACCCAGCAGGCTTTGAAGTAGAGAAGCACTTTGCTGCACCAGGGAGGGCAGTGGCAGATCATATCAATGATGTCGTTACAAAACTGGTTGACTCCTGATTGCACAACAGCAATAAGATACATTAACAACCCCGGAAATATTCAAGATACTCTAAGAGATTCCAAAACAAACAGTGTTGAATGTTTCTGATGAAAAGCAACAACAACATGGCAGAAACTGAAAAAACTGTCACATGACAAATGATGTGGCACTCCAAGAGCTGAATGTAAGAGGTACAGTGAGGGTTAGGGGTGTCAGATGGTCTACCATAGAAGAAGGAGATGCCAATGCACATGAAGAGGGTGATGATGATGAGGCCAAAACTAGTGCTGAAGGCGTCAATGAGAGTGAACCAGTAAATCCCTCCCTATGAAGACAAAGATGGCATCGGACATGAGTGTGAGTGGACAAAAGGCAGCACGTGCATGTCATACAGCTGACTTGGGGCAGTGCACAGTTCACTGAAAACACACTCACATCTGTGATTAACAGGAGGCCCATCAGGTAGAAGGCAAAACACAGCCCACCCAAGAACAGAGACTTGTGCTTCAGGTTCCCTCTCAGCTGTGGAAACTCGTCCAGCACGGCCGTCGTGATGCCCTCCATGTTCCCAAACTGAAAGAGCAGAAGGTATTTTATATGCATGTGGACTCCAGTGTTCATGTTGACATACATTTTTGGATTTAGTCTGGTCTTACTCTTTGGTCACAGCTCTTGTGACATTTTTGTCATTCCATTTCAATTTAGTCTAGTTACTGTTAAGCCAACTAAATGTCTGATTGCATTAGTCTACTTAGTGTAATTTTAATTTAGTCATGATTCAGTCATTCTGTTTATAGGTGTAACACTCCATTGCTTGCTTGTAATACCTATGATACTCTACCCTTTAACAATAATAGATTTGGAAATAGTCAAGTCTATGCTTAGTGCTGGATTTTGATTAAATGTTTTTCCATTGTAGCTTACAAAAGACAATCACTGGAAAGCAAATTTGGCCAATGACAGGGCCTCAGTTGATGCTATGTAAACTTTTATTCATTGTGCATGAATGCAACTGTCATTTCCTAGAAAAAACAAGGTGTTTGATGAATATTTTAGTCACAGTTTTTGCGGACTAAATAAACAGCAGTGGACTCTTAAGTCTTCATCTTTCTATTATCAGCCTTACCAGAGTGTCAACTCCCAGCATAAAGAGCATGAGGAAGAAGAGAATGGACCAAAACACTGAGCCTGGCAGCAGAGCAAGGGCCTCTGGGTAAGCAACAAAGGCCAACCCAGGACCTGGAGTGAGGAAACAAACAGAGAAGACAAAAGGTTCAAGAAGGTACAGTGTGCATAACACAGAGGTGTAAATACTAAGTCCTTAAAAAGTTTGTACAAAAGCCGCTTGCAACATAAAACCTAACAAACTTCTCACAAAAGGGGTCATTTGAAACAAAGAAACGGTGACTACAATCCATTCCGAAATCTGACACATGTACACATGCCCCACAACGCCTTTCACAGTCTCATTTCCAAACGATCTTGAGTTCTAACAAGGAGACTTCAGCAAATTGCACAAAATGAAGAGAATTTGTTTTTTTTGCTCATTATGTCTACATAATGATCCGTTTCAGTGCCTGAGGTTTAGATAAAAGAGCTTCAACTTGACTGTAGAGTGAGATGATGAGTGAGAAGTTAACTACCTGTATCCGCCACCTTCCCGACAGGCACTCCCTTCCTCCATGACATGTGACCTAGGATTGAGAATATAGCAAAGCCTGCAAAGAAGCTGGTGCTGCAGTTCCCTATGGTGATAATCAGAGTGTCCCTGAAATCAACAGCACTGTGATTAAGACTCTACTTCCCATCGTGATTGTGGCAAAAGAGCAAATCATTAAAGCAGGGTTGAGGCAGACTTACCTGATGACGTTGTTGTCAAACTTATTATAAGAGGCCATAGAAAGCAGCCCACCAACTCCGATACCTAATGAGTAGAAGATCTGTGAGGCTGCATCGTTCCACACCTGCATTGATACAGACATAAGCATCGTTTATACACTTAACATATCGAATTTCTGTTATTCCCATAACAAAGCACATGAGTTCTCAGTCTCAGCTATGCAAATCAGCCTTGGTAAATACCTGTGCGCTGGCTAATCGGTCCCAATCTGGTGTGAGGTAGAAGGCAACACCCTGAAGCGAGCCTTCGAGTGTAGCACCCCTGATGATCAGAACAATGAGTACAAAGTATGGGAATGTAGCCGTTACATAAACCACCTAGAAACAGACAAGAGAAACATGTATTACAAGAAGTGGCAGTGGGGGATAGCATTTTGTATGTGCTTAGCAAACATTTTTGCAGTAGTGTCAATGCTTGTGTTTCAACAATATGGTGCTGATTCACCTTGCCTGAGCTGCGGATGCCCTTGAGCATGCAGAGGAAAATGATAATCCAGGCAGCGAGGAGGCAGAGAGCCAGAGGCCACCGCACGGGGCCCGGGTCGTGGAGGCCCTCGCTGTTCACAACACCCAGCACGCGCTCACTGGAACACACACACACACAGACAACACTTTAAAAAGTCAAACACTCCAGCTTACACCAAGTCACATGAGCAAAAACAGGAATAGAGACCCGCCCATGTTGCACACCTATTAACTGACGCAAAGGAAACAGGACGTGATTGTCATGACTGGATTAACACAATCGTGAAGGCAATTGTCTGAGGTTAAAA
>OMKZ01027336.1:19606-40708 GCA_900302535.1 Neoniphon sammara
AAAAAAAAAAAAAAAAAAAAAAAAAATTTCTTTATTCATTCTCTCCAGCTGCTCACGCTTCTTCTCTTTACTGTTTTATTTTTTTTTTGTTCAGTCACTGGATAAATGAATGTAGAAGAGCAGTAATAAAGCTGAATAATAATACGGCTGGGCAATATGGACAGAATCAAATATCACAATATCTTTTACTGAATACCTCAATATCGGTATTGTGACGGTATTGTAGGGATGAGTATTGGTGTTTTCATAAGATATTTACACACAAGGGATCATTAGAAATATGATGACCAAACAAGTAGAGGCAAATAATGGAACTGCTAGAACAGTGTAATAAGTTCATAAAATTGCTTTCCTTTACTGTAATGCAGCCTTTAAAACCAGGAAAAGACAACACTTCAACTATATCACCATATTGTGGTATTCTAATTCCCAGAGGATATCGAGACTCATATCACAAAATTGATAAAGCATCAATATATCACTAAACCCTAACTAGGATTAAGTATCTTTCCCCAAAATAGCTGAATAAGTGTCAGTTTTAGACGGTGTGAACAGGCCAAACATTGGAAACAATGGTGGTGTTTGCTGAAGGAAGGCAAACAAACTTAGAGAAGCACAAACGCTTTACTGGTCTGCCAAAAACATCATCCTCAGACTAAGCACTTCTTTTAAGTTTAAATACCCATGTACATTTCTCATGTTGTTGCCAGCACGTCCACCATTTTTGTTCAAAGAGGATACTGTATACTATGAACAAACGCTACAGGAACAAAAACACTTGTTATTTCTCAGCAGCCTGTAGTCATCTGGAGGGCAGACTTAATTTCCCTTTTTTGTGGGTGATTGAGCAAAGGTTGACTTACTTCCAGAAAACCTCAGTGGGGCTGAGGTTTGTGCCAGAGGAGCTGTTGCCTGTGGTGTTACCACAGAGGGCAGAGTTGGCAATCGCATCACAGGACCAGGGCAAAGGGCTCTGGAAAGAGCTGCCCAGGTAGTAAAACGTCCAGGCTATAATGACATTGTAGTAGAGGCACACCAGAGTGGACACACACAGCATCCCGATGCCAATACCTACAGGCAGAGACACAGCCTTAAGTACCTCAGAACAACAGGATACAGAGGCGTGTAATATTATAGAAGGCATAATGAAGGAGCTGTTGGACTATTTTAATGTGGAGTGCAGCCGCTAACTACCTGATATCAAGTGAGATGTGGTTTTAGTAATGGATACCTCAGAGTACACTACAGATGCTTCATCTTATGTCAACCTGCTGATGAATTAATATTAACTGGCTAAAACCCTCAACAGGTCTAATATGAATAAATACTACACTTACAATTTCCTTGACTGGTTCTATCTTGTTTCAACTACTATACTTCCTGGAAGTTCTGTTTCATATCTAAATTTAGCTTCTGTGTTGCAATGCTCTCAGGAATTTTTAAAGTTGCCCTGACGTTATGAGCCGACGAGCTTGACGTCAACCATTTTTTACATAACATCATGACATCAAGACTGAACACTTGGTTTGGTAATTCAATGGCAGCTTGAAGCCCCATTTATTCATTTATTATATACAACTCTATGACTGAAATATGATGCTCTAACATTTCCACAGTTTTGATGCCGTTATCTGAATAAACACAAATAACTGTTAACATACTCCATCTTATTATAATAATATAATTAAGTAACAGCCCAAGTCTTTGCTGAATATATTCCGATTCTTAAAATATTTAAATCTGTGTTGGTATGAGTATTGGCCATTATGGGTCAGAAGATATTAGATATCGGTATTGACATAAGAAAAAACAAAACAAAACATATTGTTCCATCCCTACTTTCTAGGTTGTGCTCTTGAAGTACAGTAAGTGTCTTTTGGTCTGTTCTTACCAGACCGAAAACCATGATAGAGGAGTCGTTACCTTTGAGGAGCGGGCAGCACTTCCACACAGTGATGGGGCCGGCTGCTCCATATTGACCCAGACTCAGCTCCATGAGGAAGAGTGGGACACCCGTAAAGAAGAGCATAATGAAGTAGGGGATGAGAAACACACCTGTGAATACAAGAAAGAAGGGGGGGTAACATCCACTGCATCATTATTCCTCATTCATTTGGTGCAAAGTGCAGCTCCAGGTAGACCCAGCCTGTACAGGCAGGTCTTCTACACACACCACCTATATCTGGGTGGCTGCCCACCAGACAAGTGTTGACTTTCTTTCTGCTCCCCTGTAACGCATGCTCCAACATGTGTACATTTCAAATAGGGATGTATGTATGATTGGGTTCTCCGGCAGACCACAAGCCTGGGTGTGTATCTGAGGACTACACTGTCTGTCGTTATAGGATTAGTAAACAGCTTGTTTTCCTTCCTGGGAGTTCGTGGGAGCTCTGCACTGAGTTTTAAAAATAGGCAAGATAGAAGGGTGATGCACACCTAAGGGCAAGGTGAAGCACAGCTCCTTCCCATATGGGTGGGACAAACCATAAAATCATGACATGCAATGCCTACCGAGACGCCTCAGAGTATCAGAGGGTTGTAAACCTGCTTATGGGTCGCTCACCTCCTCCATTGCGGTAACAAAGGTAGGGGAACCGCCAGACGTTCCCCAGTCCCACACAATATCCAATACAGGAGAGCAGGAATTCGTACTTCCCACCCCACTGCTCCCTTGGGACAAATGCATCTGGAGCGGGTGCAGGAGTTGAGGGTCGGGAGTCAGGCTGTGGCTGTGGCTGTGACACAGGCGTGGGGCTGGAGACACTGTGGGCCACAGTGTGCCCGTTCAAGTGTACCGAAGGCTGGAAAAGAAACCAATCACATTATTAATACAGAGAAAACTCTGTTTACCAGAGCCAGCCGACAAATACATTGTTATTAGTGTGAATCTGGAATTGACCATCTAGATAATAAATCCCATTTAGGGCTGGGTGATATGGACAAAATTAAAAATCATGATATTTTTGACTGAATACATCAATATCAATATTGTAATAAGATTGGATGACTAATGCTGCTTTCTTAAGATATACATACAATGAGGTTTTTGATAAATAATCATTAGTAATGTGGAAATTATTTATAAGCAGGTAGAGGAAAATGATAAACCAGCTAGAATAGTCTGATAAGTTCATAAAATTGCATCCCTTTATTGTAATAAAGAATTCAATACCAGGAAAAGACAACATTTATGCTGCAAAACGATATTACAATATCCAAAATCCCTGACGATATCTAGTCATTTATCACGATTTCGATATATTGCTATATCACTCAGACACATTGCTTTGAAATGGAAGGATAACACAGTTGTTTACATTTGATTATGGGAGTGTTAAAGCATTTCATCCTGAATGAAAAATGTAATAATAGCTTAAGTTAAGAATGGTGGTGGATGAACCAATGAAAGTGGAGTGAGCTGACAGAGACATCTGATTAAAGTGATATTAGGATGGCTCATTGTGATTTTTACATTATGAATAATGGATATTGTTATACAGACTTTGTGGAGATTTTATCATGTGCCTCTAGCCCACTAATTGTGTTCAAACCACCCACAGTACTATTTGTTCTTCTTCCACCCTGAAGGCATCCTTTCATCTCTGTACAAGAGGGAAACCATTTTCAAACGTGAGCTCACAGAGAGGAAGTGTTGTTAAAATAGAAGAGCTTCTACTTTGCAGGCTATTACTATAAACCGAGCAACGATTAAAAGAGCGCAAAAGCTTGTTGAGTACGTGTTTGAAGTTTAAGAGAGCATGATATTCCTGTGGCCTAGGGCTTTCTAAACTGTTTTGTGAACACAAGAAACTGCCTTTCAAAGCAGTACTCTACAAAACCAAGACTTTTAACTCATATCATCACCGAGATTGCTGAATTTTCTCCACTAACACCGAGTCCCTCAGACTTCGACAGGACTTAATTACAACAGCCATGCAAGCTTTCATAGAAGGCTACTGAAAATAGGCCCAACTAATCTACCCTGAAATTTAATAAACATAGACTCATTCTGACACATCCAAAATGCCATGTCTTCAGGTTTATCACTGGGTTTTACAAGGAAATACAGAACTTACATTGTCTATGTGAACAAGTGGGGGCATCAAGAGAATGAAATGGGAAGCTACACCAAAAGGTAATGGTGTTGAGAAAATTACTGCCTCAGAGACATATAATAAACCAAGTAATACTAGTGTCTATAATAAACACTGTGATTAACAGCACCACTGAGGTCAAGAGGAACTAACTCTCACCATTCAGAGGCCTATGGGCTGGTTATGATAAAAAGATAAGGCAAACTGTTACTATGACATCTTACAAGAGTTTAGTCAACATTATATCTAGAGTATATGAAACTACCCTTATGTAAAAACATACTCTAGAATACTCTAGAATCAATAATAAACTATGTGACTATTACATAAATAATACAATACTAAAGGAAATAGTATAGTATAGTATAGTAAAAAAAACCATTATGTAACATTGTGACCTACCATGGGGTGAGTCCAGCCTGCTGTTTTCTGAATTACCAAAAATCAATCAATCAAATCGGAAGACAAACATTTTTTTGTCCAACTTGCTGTGATATTGACCAACATTTCAACAGTGAAACTGAAGTTGCACCGAGTCTAAACACCATGTAACACCAAAAAAGGACCGATATGCCCTAGGTTGGATAAAGACAGAGTTCAGCTTGTAGTTACTCTGTCTTTTTGTTGTTGGGATAAGTTTGTCGACAATCACATCTGCTCAATACGCACAGCAGCTCAGCTTTATCTCCGCAGCTTATATAATACTACGAGTGACTGAAGCCTATATGTGCGCCGAGGCTTCTGCAGCCAGGTAAGTTAGAGCAATGTGGACGGACAGGTTGGACCACTTCAGCGACTTAACCTTACACGCCAAGCAGGATTAAATTGTCGCGTACCGGTGAAATGAACCCTCTCAGAGCGGTGATACAGTCCATATCCACACGGAGCAACAGGCTATGTTGTTGTAAATAGCCTAAATAACAAACCCCGACTCGCTCTCACCTGCTGTGTGGTCGCATTGGCTAAAACGGAGCTCCCGGGTGCCGCTTTGGACTCCGCGTACTGCATTTCCCCCGGTGGAGATGGTTCACTATTTTCTGTGTTGCCCAGTAGCCCACATTTTAAACGGCAAAGTCCTTTTGGAAGTCTATGTTTTTATCGCTGCTCAGTGTGAGCTTAAGTGTGAAGCAGACGCCGGCTGCAGTGGTGCGGCGGTGAGGAAATGGGCTGGTGTCGTGTTAAGGAGGCAGGGCGCAGGTGCAGTAGAGGCAGAGGAGGACGGTGCAGGGAAGTGACCTTCTGTTATGCTAAACCTGCTTTGTTTTGGCTGTTCGCCTCTGACTTTACTTGCGTTATAGCAGCCGCACTATTCTGTGCGCACTGCATGCTACATTTCTTATATTTTATATGTTTTGTATGCTTATGTTTTTATTGTGTTGTTGTTTTTGCTTGCTTTTATTAGATTTATTAACTATGTTTTTGTGCTGGGCTATACCCAGCTTAAGACTGAATTTGTCTGCAAGCCCATATTTCAAAGTAAGGGCAGGCATACAGTGAAGTTAGTTCTCTGATATTGTGCAGCCAGTGTGGACTGACAGGTGAAAACACATTCACAACAGAGGTATTCTTCCTAAAACAAAAAGTGTACTCCCACCAATAATAATGATGCTAAAAATCATTCAAAAGAAATACAAACTGCACAATACTACATGGGGGTTTAATATCCCAAGGCCTATCATGTCATTTAGCTGTCATGCACCTTAGTTGCTTATTGCGTGGCTTGCTTTGTCTTTTCTAGCTGAGTTGTATGGAAATTATTCATTTTGACTAGAAAATAAGGTTTCGCTCAAACTAGCTCTGTAAAACCACATTTCAACACATCTGTGTATACTGTATTATCATCTCCTGCCCTGGGGGTTTTCAAGTCAAAATACTCTCTAGAATTTTAAATTAATCCACGTTTGAGGGATTGCAGGCAGGTTGTATAGTTCTGTCGGTAATCAAATCGCGCCGGCAGTTACGACATTTTCCCACTTCCGATTTACCAAAATAAAAGTGTCATACAGCGTAGATTGTCGCATTTTCATCGTAATATTGAACTGTCATAATGTATTTAGCTTTTCGTGTAGTCGTATTTTGGTTCATACAATCAAATAAACAACACGTCAGTTTAATATCAGTGTAGCTGCTGTCTATGCTGCATATTTTATTTGGTAAAACGGAAGTTGGAAACTACCTTAATGTGGATAATTGACGGCATAGCCGGAATAGGATGTGACAAAAATAAATTCTATCTGCAACATCTCACCGCTGTATATGTTTCAAAGCTGACGTGACCCATCTGGAATTAACCGATACTCTAGTAGGGGATGGATTCTGCATTGGTTCAGCTACAGTTTTAGAGTAAATAACTCGTCTTTGACGCAATTGTAATTTGATTGTCAGATACTATTTTATTTGTTTATGGAAAAAAAGCAGAGTTACAAAATTTGAGGGGACACGTACCCCCTCAGTTTGAATGGGCACGACACCTCTGGCCAATAAAGAGTAGGCTATTCTAACTATTAAAACGACATAATAATAATTTAATTTAAACTGATCTTATATGCACATTTAATAAAGACCAAACAAATGTTTTGCTTTATAAATTGCAAGTTGACTGTCTTGTTAAATCAATGAAGGTATTTGCTTGAGAGTCAATCATTAACAAGATGATTCATAAAAGGAAACAAGCCAAGTTACTTTCGGTAGCCTTTTCTTTGTAATCACGTTATGTTATCAAAACATCGGGAATTTTGCCCGTTTGAAAAGCCAGGTCTCAAAATAGTTAAAATATTTAATTTCTAACATGGCAGACCAATATTTTTTCGCCTGTGCTGATGCAACCCGGCCTCCGGCTGACCATCAAATGCCCCTAGGCTATAAAACGTGGAGGTGGAGCAGAGGAGGGTAGCTGCGTCAGAAAGAAAGTGAAAGTCAGGCGGTCTTAAACACTTTAGCACCACTCCAGCGTCTCAGTGCAACATTTCTCTCTGTGCATTAGCTCCTTATTTTGGTTTCAGAAGACTGAAATGCCAAACATTAAGTTGTTCGGCGGCAGCTCCCACCCTGACCTGTCCCAGAGGATAGCAGAGCGTTTGGGGACCGAGCTGGGGACAGTGGTGACAACCAAGTTCAACAACGGGGAGACATGGTAACGGTTGCTTCTGTTGTTTACGTTAGCCTGCGGACTTAGCTAGCACTTTGTTACTGTCTTATGTAAAACGCACTGAAGTCTCTTTGTGTAACAAGTGAAACTGATGATAGTGAGTTTACTTTTTTTTTCTTTTTTCTTTTTTTTTTTCTTTTTTTTTACTTTCAACCACTTTCGACCACTTTCTTTAACTTCCAAATGGATATAATTGGCACTGAAAAAGGGCGCTTCAAAAAAGCTTTAAGCAGTGGAGACACTTATTA
The DNA here is from genome assembly GCA_900302535.1 of Neoniphon sammara. NCBI lineage: Eukaryota > Metazoa > Chordata > Actinopteri > Holocentriformes > Holocentridae > Neoniphon > Neoniphon sammara. Next base: position 27,097 of record OMKZ01027336.1, read on the forward strand.
AATGTGCGTTTTGCAAAATTAAGGTAACTTAAACTTAAAAATTGAGGTAACTTAAAGACTCAACTGGAAAAACGCTGTCAGGGCGACATTGAGAACCACTTAGGTTTAACCTTCATATTTTGTGCTTATTCCATGTTTTTCTGGCAGTAGAGTCTAAAAGGTCCTTACTTCATTGCAGTACTCATATCCAATCCATAATTGAACGACATATTCCAGATTGTGTTTGAGTATTCAATTGAAAAATCCTGTCTGGGCATTGAGATATGTAGGGAAATAGGCCTACATAAACTGGTGCAGTTCATTTAAGCATTTAACTTTAAGCCGATGAGAACTCATCAAATTGATATAATATTGAAGGATTGATACAAAATAATGATACAAAGTTTTTGGATAATTGAACAAACTTTTTTGTTTCTGGCTGACTCAAAAGGGGTCAGTAGATCTCGATGTTGTCTTACATGCTGTTAAACATATCTGACATACATTTTGTGGGTTGATAGTCACCTATTCTTTTCAAAATGACCACTGTGGCTCTGAGAGTGTGCAAAACATAGCCAGTTGGGAGTGTTTCCTTGCTGTTGCTACATTATTTGCCCTTGCAGTGTGGAGTTTGGCGAGAGTGTCAGAGGAGAAGATGTCTACATTGTCCAAAGTGGCTGCGGTGAGATCAACGACAACTTGATGGAACTCCTCGTCATGATCGATGCCTGTAAGACTGCCTCTGCTGCACGAGTGACAGCTGTCATCCCGTGTTTCCCATACGCAAGGCAAGACAAGAAGGACAAGTTGGGGGTGAGGGGACCCTTCAGCCGGCTTCCTGGCTTCATCTTTAATGTATTTCAACATATTCAGTTAGATCTAGGATTCAGCTCAAGATTGAAATAGTTGAAGGGCTGAGATGAGGATTAGGATAGTACATCTCTGGAAGCTAAATATTATATGCTTTATACTTAACCAGATAGACAGGATTAGGGCTTATTAACAATTGTAAGACATATTGCATTTTTCAGAACCTTCAACTATCCATATAAATAATTTGGAAATGTGTACTAATAATCTAAGATATATCCAAATGGTTCATCAGTATTAGTCTTAAAGGTCCAATCTGCAATAGGAGAATAGGGTTCATCGTCATTCCAGTATTGGCTTTAGGTGTACTTAAGTTTTGATTTATTGGATTGAAAACTTTTATCAGTCTGAAATTGTCTCACTTAGCTACTGATTCTGGACAGATAAGAGAGTGCATACAGGATTCAGAGGTTACCATTGAGTTACCCCACTGACATATAACAATCTCAGGGTTGTCAAATGTATGTGATAGTTTAAATAATAAATCTTTAGGCTATATATATATAGCAGCATGCCAAATCGGCATCTGACTTACTCATTGTACTCCACAAACTGAATGCATATTTCTCTGCAGAGTCGTGCCTGCATCACTGCAAAACTTGTAGCCAACATGTTGTCTGTCTCTGGAGCCAATCATATCATCACCATGGATCTTCATGCATCTCAGATACAAGTGAGCATTTTAGAAGGGAAAAATGAATGATATAAGGGATATATTAAAAGATGGCAGCTATTTATACTCTTGGTTTCATTGAGAGAGGCCAACAGTAAAAAAACAACCGAAATTTTACATCTCAGGGAATATTCATGAGCAATTTGTGTCATTTGACATGTATAATTTTTATGGGAGTGTCATTACAACTTTTCCAAGCCTTACTTTGCAATAGCTGAGTGTGTACTTTGTGACTCATTAAGCCCAAAAAATGCAAACAGTACAGCAGCAAAAACAATCTAAAATGGATTTTAAAGCTTTTGAGAAGTTAGAAATTTCATACTTACTTAATCTGTTTGGGTGGCTTATAAAACTCCATTGGGTCTCTCAGTTGAAAAAACCTGCAGAGACACACAAACTCATAGAAGATGACGTGCTCCTAGTCACAGTTCCTCATGGTAAACCTCACTAGTTTGAAAAAAGCAGTGCAATGGATTTTTTTTTGTATTTTTGCTGCTATGATTCCCTAAATTGTTCTTTTTGAAGGGATTTTTTGATATTGCTGTGGACAATCTCTATGCGGAGCCGGCAATCCTGGGATGGATAAAAGAGAACATCAGTGATTGGAAGAATTGCATCATAGTGTCTCCTGATGCTGGAGGTGCCAAGAGGTAAGGACAAAATGATCTCTGTCCTCTTATTATCAAGGGTCAGATGATGGGCTATAATGTTTGTTACATTGGTGTTGAAAGGACAAAATAATCTTGTCACGTACATTTTTAGATAAGTTAGTTTTCACTTTGCTTTTGGACTAATTATGGGTTATTGGGATTTTTGTGAAATGTGCAGAGTCACCTCCATAGCAGATAGACTGAATGTGGACTTCGCTCTCATCCACAAAGAGAGGAAGAAGGACAGCGAAGTGGACCGCATGCTTCTTGTTGGAGATGTGAAAGACAGGGTCACCATCCTGGTTGATGACATGGCGGATACTTGTGACACGATCTTACATGCAGCAGACAAGTTAGTGTGTCTTTATTAAGGCGATTCTCAAAACAGAGCGACCTCCCATTGAGAAAAACATTACCTTAACTGTAAAAATCCAAAGTTGCTTTCTTCTTCCAATCAACTGTAGACTGAAACACAGGTCTCATTTGGAAACTTGTGTTTCACTCACACAATCACTGCAGTTGTGCCAAAACTAGTGCCACACTGTGAAGAGATCATTGTACATATTTGCCCCCCACTTCAGTTTCACTTTGCCTCCTCACTGCCATCATAAATAGGTAACGGTGCAGAGTAATGGAAAAAGTGAAAAATGTCCCCATTAAAAATGACTATTAGCAGCATGATAATTTTATAAAGTTAAAAAATACAATGCAGATGCTCTTAAATTTGATGGATTATGTTTGTCAAAGTAACAGTTTGCCTGTGTGAGCTGTTTTTTATGGATTTTGCAAAACAATGGGAGCCTATGACTGCCAGGATATAAGGCAAACTTGCAGAAGAACAGACAGTAGTAGCAAATACATACATGGATTTAGGCTTTTCACAGGCACTAATGGCGACAGGCCCAAACTAAAACTACCCTGATATTGTCCTTGAAGCTGTATATTAACAGGCACGGTGAACATTATGACTGCTTCTATCTAGGTTAAGATATTTCCTTTGCATTAACCCTCATTTTTTTTATATATATTCAGGCTTGAATCCGCTGGTGCTACAAAAATCTACGCCATCCTCACCCATGGGATTTTCTCCGGCCCTGCTATGTCGCGCATTGAGAGTTCCCATTTTGAAGCTGTGGTCGTAACAAACACAATCCCTCAGGAGGAGAGAATGAAACAGTGTTCAAAAATACAGGTTAGTATTAAGTACAGGTTGAAGGTTCCAAAAATATAAAATGTAACATGGCTCATTTAATCATTTAATACCCCCATTTACCATCCCCTTCCACCCAATTTCACCAGTCTACCCCAATTCTGTGTTGAGGCCCAGTTTGAGTGAATTCATGCTCCAGATTACTTTTTCTCTAACCGATCCCTCTAGATTATCGACATTGCCCTCATTCTAGCAGAGGCCATCCGCCGAACACACAACGGAGAGTCTGTCTCTTATCTCTTCAACCATGTACCTTTATAACATCTGTGGGACCTGACCCAAACACAAGCCAACACCGGTCCCCTGTATCAAAGGAGGATTACCTGGAGGAACACAAAACCAGCCTGCACCTTTACTTCCTTGTAACTGCAGGAACTCGGGAGCTCCATACTAACATTATGGTAAATGAGGCAGAGCCTGTGAAACGGGTTCAGGCATTCAACTTCAGTGGCATTGCAGTGATGCGTCAGCTGAGCTCTCACGTTGCCAAAATTTTAAGCTGTCAAACTTGTTGGGTCTCTGCTGCTGCTCACCTTGCTGCTGCTGCTTTTGCATCCCTTGTCTCGCCAAAATCCCAGCATCCACCTGCGGGTTCTGCTTCTTTATGGTTCTCTGGGGGGATGGGGGCAGGTGTTATCTCCCTACTCTCTTTTTACTCTCAATAAAATGTTTGTATTTCAATGTGTGAGTTGTCTCACTGAATTATGTTACTGTGCACTGACTGGCAGTTATTTAACTGGTTAGATTGTAATTGACCTGTGTTGGTCAGTGAGCATAGTGACTACTAGGATTGCAAACGGCACCAAATAGCTGCTTTACTAGAACCTGGTAGAAATGGTGATGGAAGGTTATTTCAACCCCTGGCAAACACGGTACACAGGACTTCAAAAACAGTCAACCTTTATTACAGAGATCTTTCATCAAGTCTAATTCTTAGAGGGCACACAAGATAAAAGACACTCAAAATAAACTCATATTGGCCTAAAAACAAGTTTGCTTGGTAATCTGTGGCAGGTCCTGCCCCTTAAAACCAGGCCAATCAGCCAAAATTAAATTCCTCACAATTGAAAGTATTAAATGTATATCATAGTCCATCAACTATGAAGACATTTAATTTTTTTTTCTCCACATACTATGTTGAGTGCAGCAGCCTGGATTCAATTCCTGCCCAAGCCCTTTGCTGCATATCACCTTCTCTCTCAGCCCTGTATTTGCAGCATGAACAGAATTTTAAGGTCAGACAGCAGAAAGAGAAACTAAATCTTACATGCATGTTAATGTGTGTGTGTGTGTGTGAGTGAGAGAGAGAGAGTAACAGGCATTATCTGACCATACTTCCTCAGGTATGATCAGAGTGTCAGATACATGCAGGAGGGAAAGCCATTTGAAAATGTCGACTGTAAATATTCAGCAACAGCATGAAATATGAAAGTGAAACATGGTATAATCCATCAGTGCAACAGAAGCAGTCTGATATTGTCTCAGAATAAGAGGCCAAAGTGGGGACAACGCCTCTTATCTGTCAGCACAAATAAATTATGCACTCTAAACAGAGTAATTCCTTGGTGCTTTGAATGCAGAAAGTCCCAAGATCCTGGTAGTAGTCCTTTAACCAGATGAGCACATTGAACATATAAATGCAAAAACTGAATACATCCATTATGTGACATACACATAAGTATAAAGTGTCTATATTAGTCTTGATCCTCTGTTGAGTGGCCCTGTTTTTTCCTCCTTCAAGACTGCCTGCAGACTCTTTAATCCACCTAAGTCCCTGATGCTACTTTAAAACCATCCAATCTGTTGAGTGTCTGTGCAAATCTGGGTCAATAGATTGTAATAGAGAAGCTACACAGTTACTGTGTTTGCATAGCAAAATGACTATAGCCAGAACTGTGTAGAAGTAAAGTCAGTGCTTATTTACATTAAGCTTTGAAATCACTGGACTTTACAGCTCATCAACAGCTAACGTCCTGATGATGGCAGAGTTGGTGCTAAAGGTGGAGTAAAACAGCTGGACATGGGCTTGAAGAAGTAAGTAAGTTAAAAGATTTAGCTCAGAGAATGGAACTCCAAGGCTAAGTGGAGTCTCAGACAAGCAGGAATATTTGCAACCCGTTGCAGTAGTTAGATGCAAGGGTCCACGTTGATCTGTTCAGGGGCGAGTCCAAGTGCAGCTTTGTTAGACTGGTGGGCCATTTAAATTCATACTGCAGCATCCGGATGGATGCTGAACCAGCAGGAGTCTACAGTGGGGATAGCCTGCCCTTTGCCTTCAATACCAGTGAAGGACTGGATCATCTCAACTTTGGCTCTAATTCACACTTGCCTTGCTGTGACATAGATGGGACGTCCGACTCTAATTGTCGACAGGAGCTTTGCGACAACAAACAGAGAGAAGAACAGTCTGCTTTGGACTTAGTGGACCTTCTCGATGTAGAGGATGATGTGCAAGATGAAGAGACCTGGTAGGTGCCATCAAGACTATCAGTGTGTTCTCTGAGATCGGTTGTTTAAAGCTTTGTCCTGACCTCTGTTTCACTGGGTCTCTTAAAGATATGAGCAAGTTGTTCACCTGTAACATGGGCAGACACTTTCAAAAGCTAAATAAAGATATTAGTACTGCTGATTCTATTATATACGTTCAGCATAAGTCATCCACTTTATCAGAAGTACAGCAGATAGACAGGTTGCTTGTAGCCAGAATAGTGGATACAAGGCTGTTGAGCTGATCAGGAGACTGGAGCTGTCTGACATGAAAAATCTTTTGAAAAAGTATTGTAAAGCATGCACTTGCACATTCCTTACTCATCGCAGTAAAAAAAAAAAGTTGACTGACTTCTTTACACTGGCAGCAGAATATGTTTGTTTTTATTAGTGACTGTAGGAAATGTGTTATCTTTCTCCTCACAGGTTATATGAGTCCCCAAAGAAACAGGTATTTGTGGACAAAGTTAATGAGTCTGCTCTGAAGTGGTGCAGACGAGTCCTGGATAACCCCAGTCCTGAGACAGAGGTGGCACGTCGTGCACTTATAAATATGCTGGACCATAGTAAGTACTCAGCATGGACATGAAATCCTGTTCACTTTCCTGGTAGTGCTTATGTTTTTTTTTCACTAGGACTGATTAACATTCTTCAAAGTTTGATTAACTTTGTCAAATTGGTGATAGGTTTGTGCCCTTTCTGCTCTCTGTATTTAAGGATCCAGGAGTTTCCTCAGCAGTCATTCCTATAGACGTCCTCTGGTTTTCCATGAGACTGGTTACACCTGTGTGGACTCTTTTGGGGACCAAAGATCAGCTTATACAACACGGAGTACCTTTGACAGCTTAGGTAGGATATTGATGATGTCATACCTCATATTGGCTGACTTTGGAAATGATCTGATGATCTGATAATGGTTCTGCAAGGGGTATCAAGGAAACAAGACCAGCAGTAAACATCTAGAAATCACTCCATTGTAAGAGTGAATTCATGTCTACTCTTAGGTTTCTTGTTCATCAAGAGATCGGCCTTCTTAGTGGGACCTGTCTCATATTGTTTTTAACCTGCACAGATTACAATGAGCCAGCCGTCCCACATGACTCTATAACTTTGGGCTACAGACTGCAGGACATGACAGATGTCCACATCATGGCCCGTATACAGGAAGACAGTGAGTGTTAAAATGTCCCTTTCTTGATTTGAACTTTGTGTTGTACTGGTGTACAATTCATAATGGATGCATGTTGAAGAGAGATGACCTTGTTCCATATCCTCCAGGTTTACGACAGGACTATGTTTCCACCCCAGCAGCTACTGCACCCAGAAGCCCTGACTCATCCATGTTGCCTCCGTCTAAGTTGAACAGCACTGATAAGAAAAGTAATGCTGATGAGTCCACTGTAGAAAACACATGCGGGGCTTCATCTTCCTCTTGGTGGCAGCCTCCTCTGTCGTCCTCGTCACAGAGCTCCTCTCCGTGCCAGTCCCCCACATCCTTTGCGAAGCAGAATGGCCACAGCCCACAACTTGCACGATTTCATCATCAAGTCACCCAGTTTAAGCTGCTTAAGCTCGCTCAGAATAGAGGTACAGAGAGTGTCACACGCAGTCACTGTAGAAATTAATACTCCTTGACTTTTTGTACTTTATCTTGTGCAACACAAGAATTTCATAATGGACTTCATTAGGGTTCTTTATTATTTGGCATCTACAAATTAAAATATTGAAATCTATGTGAAAACATTAACATAAAAAATTTGGAATAAGTCACAGTTGTTTCATTAGTGCTGATTTGGCTCAAAGGCAAACAGGTTGCTGAACATTTTCCAGCATATATTATACAGATGGCCCAATGGGTATTGAATAATACTTTCCTAGAACTGATTTTTATTATGTTTCTTGTTATATTGACCAGACTTCTCTGACCAGGTTTCTCTAATGAACAGCATTTAAGTCCAGCTCTTGAGGATTCATAGTAAAAATGACTGCTATCTATGTGAAAATAGAGAATGTACATTTCACTGAGTTCCTCATGAAATGAATGCTCTATATTTTAATGTTCCATGGCTTCCTCCAAAGACCATGCTTTATATTTTAATTCATATTTACCAAAGTATAGTCAGCCTTAGAAATTCAGTAATGTACTGTAGAGACAGATTTGTTAGCAAGAAAGACAGATTCACTGCAAATGATTTACTGCAGAGAACAAGGAGGATACTTTTTGAGAAACTGGAGATATTCACACTTTCTCTCAGGTATTCACCCATCAACAGTATTTGTCAAATTGAAATTCTGTGTGTGGGCATTAGAGATGAGCCTGATGTCTGTTGTTGCAGCAGCAGCAGCACCAAGAGGCAGCAGGACGAGCCCCACCCCACCTCTGCAAACCAGCCTGCGCTCCCTGCAGGCTGTCAGGATCAGCCGGAGTTTAGAGAGCAAAGACCACCAACCAGCAGACCCAGTCAGCCGTCTCACACACCCTGTTACACTAAAGCGTCACTCAGGTTGAACTTTTTTCTGATGCTTTGTATTTCTGGTCATTTTCTGATAAATACAGTAAAAGGAAATAAGTTGATATGAATAATGCATATTGCTGAGAAATGTTTCTTGGTAAATGCATCAAATTCTAATTCATTTTGTTGGAGGTAGTGGCATAGCAAAGAGTATGAAACTAGTTAGAAATACATTTAAAAATATGAGTGAGTCATTTTATGTGGATTCCCTCCATTTCAAAAGAGAGAAGGACAGAGGGTGTATTTATAAGACTGATTAAAAAAATTATAATCTCCTAGGTGTATCCTCTGCCAGAATGGGGAAGAGTGGCTGGTCCTTGTCTCTTTCTGCTGCACACATGAGCTCCAGTGGATCCCAGCGGCCCTTGAAAGACTCACCAGTCCCGACAACAGCCAGTAAAAGACTCCAGAGCTCCCAGTCCATCAGCCAGTCCAGCACCAGGATCCCTCACCCTGCCAGGTCACTGTCAGGAGGCGGATGCCTGTCTGGTCATGGACGTGTTTTTGCCTCACCTGAAAGATCTGCTGTATTAGCTTGGGGCAAAAATGTCCCATCTACTCGAAGGTGAAAATCAGTGAATCATTTCACACTTCTGAAAATACTACAGTAAGCTAGAGGAAATATTTTGTCCAAGCCATGCTTATAAAGGAATTTGTTTCATATTACACTTTTGTACTAATTTGCTGTAAGCTTGTAAGTTTACATAATCCTGCAGATAACTGTCTGTTACATTGTGAGGGAATTTTAAAGGGATTTTACAGTTGAGTGGTGTTTCAGGTGTGGATATCAGGAGAATGTAGTGCTAAATGAGTGGGAAGCCAGGGAGGAATAGACTTATGGTAATGGCACACAAAACACTGGACTCATATTTGTTAATGAGGTGTGTGAGGCTTTACATCATCCAAAAGAATTTGTACAGCGCTGTTGGTGTGAAGGTGAAAGCATCAAGGCCTCAAGACATTAAATTAGAACAAGAGGAGAGACGATCTGATCTTATATCCCTGATGCAGATGATGAAGCTGGTATGTAGCACTGTTGGGAGACGTAATAAAGACTTATGGCAGAAGTCCTGGGATCTGAGTCTTCATTTAAACCTGATTTCTGATGAGGCAAGAATGTCTGGCTGGCGATGTTATAAGCAATACTTGATGACAAAAAGCACCTTTGGGGAAACTGTGTAGGAGGGAAAATTACAGAGCTCTATCCACATGGATATGAGAACACAGGACAACCTACTCCAGTTTGACTGTTAACTTTTGAAGCTGTAAGAAGTTAAGAGAATATCCAGGAATCAATTGGTGTCTGATGCTGGTGAAACTGCCTGTGTGAGAAGCTCTTGAAGCAAGGAAAGTGCAGAATAATGTGCTGTCAGCAAGTCGGGATGAAGCAAGCTAATGAGAGTTGGAAATAGATACCGGGATTATAACCTTTGACTTGGGAAACTGGATAGGTTTTGGCATGAGGAGCTTAATTTAATAGAGGAAGCCTGCAAGGACAGGTCTGCTGAGGGAGGAGCGGTGTGGCTTACAGTGTATAAAGGTTTGCTTGCAGCATATTGCATCAACACTGAGCATCTTTAACTTGAATACACTGTTTCAAATGGTGCTTGGAATGAATCTTCAGCAGTACAGCAGGATGAAATGAAACTGCACATCAAGCTGAGTCACAAATTGATGATCATTATGTAGCTTTGGACGCCGATTTGAATCTGGATCTGGAGTCAGACTTGACTTTGGTGCAGCTGACTTCAAAACAGGCTTATTTCTGCAGAGAGTTGCAGGCAGCAGTTTGCAAACAGGAAGTGTGCAGCTTTTCAAAAAAAGATCACTTATTGCTAGGAAATAGAGCGGTGGCTGTGGTGTGGTTTCTGTTTACCAAAATGTGTTTTATTACATCGGCTACCATGAGGGAGGCAACATTCTGCGACCACCAGTCAACCAAACCAGGCATTTGAGTTTCACACAGTCCCCAGAGTACAATTAGGCCAAAGAAGCACCTGAATGTCCCATCAAAGAACATGCTGTAACTTACTGCATCAGTCATACTTCTAACACTGTCTATCTCGTTGATTTTACAAGCTCTTTCAGGGAAGTACATTTTTCTTTTGTTGTGTTCCTGCACGGCACTTCTGTGTTTACATTGTTATTCCGTTTCCCCCTTTCTCTTATTCCCAGTAAATCTATCAAAGGACAGCTGGTTTCAGTTCTCTTTTCTGTCTTTTGTCTGCTTTCTACACCTGAATCACTGGCACAAAAGGCACCGCGCACAGGGTGAACTAAACATATAAGTTGTTTAAACGAGAGAGGAGCGGGTTATAAACACTTCAGATGATGCCTGCGATGAACAGAAGATAAATTATCAAATTATGGTGATTTACACATCTTGGCGAGATTTTCCTGTACAATCTAAACTCAAAAGCTATGGCAAGTTGTGGTCTGAGGACTGTGCTGTTGTAGTGTGTCAGTTAGCCTGTTACCAAGTTTATGCATTTATCTTGACACCATCTCACTGCGGCAAACACTCAGACACTCATCGTCTCTGTGGACTGAGTCCTCCACAGAGATGATGCTCTGACTAAACGTGCTTTAATTCAGGATGTGCAGCTCAGTGCCACGGTGTGCTCTGCTGTTCAGGGTGTGAATTTATGACAACACTGAGTGACTTTACCCTGGGTGACCTGACAGGCTTTATTTACAGCTGAGGAGAACTTTAGAATTTAATCTCTGAATGATTCCAACTGAGCAAATTATTCCTGCTTACAGAAAAAAAAAATCTAATCATTTTCTCACATAAAACACTCAACAAGGAAAGCTGCAAAACAAATTTACACCTTGTTTGTGATAAAGTGACGATTTAATTATCAAAACCGGCAGTTTGGTTCATTATTAATTTTTTTAACACAATATTAGAATAGATTGAGCCCATATTATACACTGCAGTATTGCTTGGGCTTCTCTTTTCATTTTCTAAACACAAGAGCCATGATGTCCAGGAGGGTCTGTTATTTTTGCCACTTTGAATAGCTGCACTATTCCTTTTGTCAACTTCTTTAAGATTTCATTACCTGCCTAAGGGTTTTTTATTTATTTATTCATTTCCCATGTTATTTTATGTCTTACAGTTGCCCTACCATTTTCCCAAGCCAACTGCACAAATTAATAATTGCACCTTTTCTGTTTTGTTTAATCACCTTGTGCAAATACACTAAAGTTGTCTCTAGTGGCGTGTTTGTCTTTTCACTGCATTAATGAACCAGACCTTTTCAACAAGGCCTCAGTCTTTTAAGTCTTTGCATCAGTAGGCTGAAAACAAAACACTGGTTCTGTCACAGACAAGTTTACTGGATTATTGTCTTTCCTCTACAACAGCTGAAGGGATGAGCAGGTAGTGGTTTTCAGTTGTCGAGTGAAAAAGTGCATGGAGCTGAATCCCATGCAAATGCCACCACTAAAAACAGATGACACTGTCTAGAGGAAGGGGATCAAGCTGTGTGCACAAAATTTGTACACAGCACGCCGCAAAGACTGTTTGCACAGAAACAGACGGTGTTTTTCTCACCTCACTCTTTTTTCAGTATGAATCCCTCTAGTGGGTGTCCGTCAATGAAAAAATGCTTCCACACAAAAAAGTTGCCACTGCCTCTGTGTACAAAAAGGTACAGATCAAGTTTTATTTCAGTTTTTTATATTTCAAGCTTGGGGAGAAAAAAAAGATTAAGAGCCACATGGTTCACATCACATAGCCTCATATAGTAAAAGAGCAGAGGAGCTTAAACTCAGAGTATATATTACACTCATTTCAGGAAGGTCTTAAGCAACCTGCCCAGCTGTATGTACATTTCAAAGGAACATAATGAACAGGATTACAATGGTTGTGAGAAGCAGCTGAGGTTCACGTTTGAGTTAATCAACTAAATTTGCTGTCATTTTCTTTTTAACAATGCTGAATATAAAGTTAGAATTTAGTTTATTAAAATGATCATTGAAACGATACAGAACCACTGAACAAACCCTTCAATTTCAAGGTACGCCATGGCAAACAATGTCATTTTAACATGTAAAGGCAAAACTAAAATATTCTATGACCTGGTGTATACTGCACCATGTTTACTATGGAGGTACGACAGCACACAGGATGTCAACACGGTGACAATAAAACAATCAAAGCTGTGCAATCAATGTAGTCCCACAGTGTCTAGTTTGACACTGGAATAAAAAAAAAAAAAAAAAGAAGACCGGTATAAAAAGTCTAAATTTCCCTAAATGTCTGAGTCCATGTCGCTGTCTCCTCCGATGGATCTGAACTCTTCGCTCTCCTCGTCTTCACTGAGCTGGACATGAGAGAGGACAGCCGGACCTCGCCTCCTGGCTTCCTCCTCTTCATCCTCCTCCTCCTCCTCACTGATACCGTACTCCTCGCCGTTCCCCATGCTGCCAGGCTGCATCTGACTCGGGCTCTCCGTCTCCTCGTAGCTGCCATAACTGTGACAGAAAAGACACAGGATGATGACGGAAATATTTTAGGAGTTTGATTCCAAAATGTGTCATCCACCCTTTATTTGATGGAAAAAAAACACATCTACTGTAATGGCAAACTAGCAAACATTTTGTTAGAGTTAAAGCTACAGTGTGTAATTTTCAGTGACATCTAATGGTCAGACTGCAGATTGCAACCAAATGAACATTTACCCACACCACTCCTCCCTGTCCAAGAATACGGTAGCCACCAGAGGACCAAATGGCTACCGCAACGTCCGCACCGACTAGTTTGTCACGTGATGAGGTTTGTTTACATAGACAGTTTTATAAATAGTCTTACTTCAGTGTCCGTAGGATATGACTTTCATGTAAGATAGCAAATATACCTGCTATTTGTTCCACATTGCGGTCGTGTTTTAGCGAGCTACTTAGCATGGCGATATAAGCCGGGACTGGCGAAGTAATTGTAGTCGTTTAGTATGATAACGAGATTGTGTTGGCTGGATGCGTATTTATTCCCCGTCTAGAGTCAGAGTCTTGATTAAGGGACGGGGGTTAGAGGGCTAGGAAGAGAGAGGGGAAGAGGAAGAGGGCGAGGAAGGGGACAGAGAGGCCGAGGTAGCCGTGCAGCCAGGGCCAGGCAAGGGAGAGGTGCCAGCGGGCCGACCGGAGCAGAAGCTTCGCTGGAGGACGAGGAGGAAAGATTTGAAGCTCTCCAAAGGAGCCAGAGAGAAGTAACGGAGGTAACGTT
>OMKZ01027337.1:3288-22187 GCA_900302535.1 Neoniphon sammara
CTCTACCCCACCCTGTCATCTATGTAGGAGACTTCAACAGCTACCAAACTGATTGGGAATACCCGGCAGTGGATAGTGATGATGAAGCACTTGCGGACTGGGCTTCCAGAAATGATCTTGCCCTGATACACCACTCCACCTTGGGAATGACAATGGGTTGGATATGCTGTAGTATTCAGCTCTGGGTTCAGAATTGTGCAAAATCATTAAAAAACATGGGCACATTCCAACATACACCCAACCCGGCACTTCCATTTTACCAGTTTGTAAGGATGGTATTTATAAATGTGGCAGCTGCACACAATGGATTTAGACATCAAAACATTTAATATTTAACATACTGGATATCAAAATCTGAGGTGTGATTACATGTACCACCAGTCATGTTGTTTTTTTCATCAGATGCCCATGTGGTTTAGCCTATGTTGGCAAAACATCTCAGGCTTTACGCCCACGAATTAGCAAACACAGATTCAACATCAGCAGAAGTGAAAAAATATCTTTTTTTCCTCATTCTGTGCAACATCAGCTCTATGAGATAATTTTGAATTGTACTTTAGTGACTCCTACCTATAACTATAGACGTGAGATGTGAGTGGACATTGAATTTCATTGTATGTATTATGCATCTATATAAAAATGTAGAAGTTTTGGGATTTCAACTTAAGGTGCAATATATCAGTCCTTCAATCAGGTGTATTAATACTCTATGTGCAATATCAATCTATGTGCAATAACCTATGTGCAATATATTGGTACCACTCCCATTTCTTTTACATTTAGGTTGTTAGTCTCTGTATTTAACCTGTTTTAATTGGTCATACTGTTCATATTTTTTCTACATTACTGTTTATAGTGTTTATATTGTTTATATTTCCTTTGCTATTTAATAGCAAAGTCTTTTTTTACTGATGCCCTCTTTTTGCTGCTGTAACACTGTAAATTTCCCCACTATGGGACTAATAAAGGAACATCTTATCTTATGTAATTGATACAGTATAACGCCTAACACCCAACACATCTGAGTGAGATTGAGTGGAGTCTATATATGGACCTATCCAGTTACATGTGGGATACATGCCTGATGAGGACTTGATGTTGAAACATTAAATATATGTAAAATAAATATTTTGGGAGCATTGTTCCAGTGTGTGGGCATTTTTTCTTCAATTTTTTTTCAGTCTGCTAATCACCTACATTTATATTCATACAGTCACTGTTGTATGCATAAGCATATAAACAATATTTTCAACATGAACATTTTCCTAGTCATCTATTAGAGCCCAGAATAGAAAATATACCCTTTCTGACATGGTTGTAACTTGTAAATTGTTTTTTTCCCCTGGTATTTTCACCATTTTACAATCACAACAGTTATTAATAATTCAACCAGTCCAACAATATTTGCACAAACTTGCACCTTTGTAAACTTACCACAGTGTTTCCACATGACACATTCAAATCAATGGATCACTTTTAATTGTGGCCATCACACTTTGTCACATAAATATAGTTCAATCAAAGCAGACTGATTCAGTGAATTCCACTCATTCCAAGCATTTTGTTTGCAAACTGAAAAACACAAGAACACAAAGTCTGCCAGAAAGAGATTTTTTTTTTTACTCTTTAATATAACGTAACAGTTTACAACCATGAAACATATTCAAAATGATTTATTTGGTGCTTAATGTGCTGATGTTCAGTGGAGGGGTTTATACAGACTGGAATTCAGTCCTTTGTTGTAACTTTGGCCTATGATTTCTCTGCTCTGAAATAAGAGGAATGAGCACATCAGTATTTCCAATATTTTCTGTAATATGCAGTAGGCATGTGCAAGCAAGCAATTACATTAGTCTTTCCTAATAGGATGCAGTTATAAAAATTCAGTTGGTGTCTTTTGTACCCTTTAGTAATTTTCTCCTTGACTTGTGATTTTTTTTAAACAATTCCTACAATTTTACTGCAAAAACACATACAACTATTTCTGCATGCAATTTTTTAGAAAGTCCACCACATAATGAAGCATTTTTATTGCAAAAATGATACAAATAACAAGAAATCCTGGAGGGACTAATAAACAGAACAGATAATGCATAATTATGCATTTTCTAAAATGCCACGAGGGATTTGATCACTAAAACACCTTGCTGTTTCCTTACAGTAAGACAAAACCACATCCCCCATCCAGCCACTGCCCAGTATGGAAACACACACACACACACACACACACACATGCACTGTGTGCTTGAGGAAAACCCAGCGTCAAAGCAAGCCATGCATTAAAAAGACACAGTCCTGTCTCTTCTCAAAATACAGAGACAGAAAGAAAAAAAGAAAAGAACAAAAGCCAAATCAATACTGTCATTATAGGTCCGGTGTAAGGCTGAATTAGATGTCACATGGCCTCGGGGTTAAAGAGGGTGTTTGACATATCTGAACATTAAGAAGGCTGCGTGATGGATAAGGTTGTGTGCGTTTATGTGTGTAGAAATGAAGCTGTGTGTGTGTGTATGTGTGTGTGTGTGTGTGTGTGTGTGTATGTGTGTGTGTGTGTGCGTGTTTAAGATCATCTTCTCACCCGGACCGATGTTAAGTGGGCTGTTAGTTGCTTACGTGGAGCACACATATAGATTTGACGCGGTTACGTTTGCTATAATGTAATTCAACTCAGCCATAAATCCAATTCTAGCAAGACACAGTAGTCACTGAAGTCACCAAATGTAATGATGACCCCCCCACACACACACACCCCTACAAACACACACTGTCTCAGTGAGTGTCTCTGTAGTGAAACCTGCCTCACCTTTCGACAAGCTGTTACCTCACAGAGCATTATTTCAGTAGTCTGGCTTTCAGTAAAGAGTAAAATCCTGTTATTTTTTTAAGTCACAAATATTGAATATCAGCATAAAATAGCATCGGCATCAATCCAAATATTCGCTGTAGTCATTTCATAAGCATGTGTACTCTTGCCTGTTGTGTGATGTGGGGAGAGTGAGGAAGGAAAGGAAAGGAGAAATCTACACTTGTTAACGCAGAGGGACTTCAAAAGAATAGCTATTACATTTCCTGCATTTTCAGCATTATTTTTAATGTTGGAGGATGTCAGAAACCGGCAGGAAATCTGCTGTCTGGTTTGACAGCATGTCCGAGAGAGACAGCAGACATTTCTTCTCATAACTAGACAGATAGGGGCATAGTCAAAGGAAACTGGACGAGTTTAACATCACCTCAGCAAGAAATCTTTGAGGCCAAATGTACTTACTGCATTCAAACATGCACTAACAGTTGGTGAAATGTGTGAGAATTCCCTTTCAGTGTTGAGAAATGGGGAGTGCAGACACCGTACTGCATGAGACCAAAGTCCAGGTCAGCCGCAAGTTATGTCACCCAGAAATAAACTATGAGCTGACATCATCTTCATTACAGGTTCAGTGCCTTCAACTCTTCTAATGCTGCGTTTGGTGTTTATTCAATAGGCCTTTTTGCAATTTGTTTGGGCGCCAGCTTTGTTGTCTTTGATACCTATGCAGAATGCAGATTAATTTGTGGGAATGCATCCTATAATTTCACACCTGCCTGCTTGTGTTGTGATGATGATGGGGCTGGTCATGATTTGCTGTTGGAAATGCTGATAGTGTTTAGCGGCAGAGCTGCAGTAGCTGTCAGTGGCTGTGCTGGTTGCATGCTGCAGTGGGCACTGGAAATGTCCCATTTTAGTTGTGATTGCAGTGTGCTGACCAAATCTGTGATGTTTCAAGTTGTAATCCATTCATTTGCACATGACCGTGTCTATCCATTAAAGCTACAATATGCAATTGTTTCCACATTAACCATAAATAAATAAGGCATGTACTACATTATGACTATGTACAGTATTTGTCTTTGATTCTGTGTTCATGACTAAATCCCATGGCTTTTCAATGATGTTGGGATGCTTTTACGCAGAAACCATTAACAGGGTTCCCACACATTTTCACAGACAAAATTTCAAAACTTTTCCATGATTTTTCAAGGACCCTTAATAAAATTTCCATGACCATTCACAACCTATAAGTACATGAACAGAAGTGAAATTGAAGGAGCATAACATTGTCGCATGTTACGTTATGCCAACAGCTACAAAAAGTCGGCCTTGCACATCAAAACGTTGCGTGGAAGATTATCCAAGGAAGAGTACTGTAATAAATTTCATTACAGACAGCAAAATTAAATTCCATGACTTTTTCAAAACTTTCAGTGATTTAACTTAATTTCAGGCCTGGAAAATTAGATTTTAAAATTCCATGATTTTTCCAGGTTTTCCATGACCATGGGAACCCTGCATAAACTGTGGGCATGTCCAGTGAAAGTGGTGAATTCAAGGTAGCAGCCACAGAGCAGGGAAGTCACAGCAACAACAACAATGGAGGAAAACAGTGATGGCCAATCGGCTGCATTTGCAGTCTGCCTGTGGAAGCTTTATGGTGGTGGGATGGATGCCGTTTGAAGGTAGACAGCTGAGAGTGACAACTGTTGGGGTGGGAACTTCAACAACTGAGAGCGAGAAGGAGGACTAGCAATACACGTTGCTGACTCACGGTGAAAAGTTGCATATTGTAGCTTTAATACAGGCCTGTCACAACAAAGTGTACCCTGGCGGGAAACCTAATGTCCTCCTGTTAGCTGTGGCACCAGCCCTTGAAGACAAGCGCAAATGACTGGCAGTTGTGCTGAAACCCCTGCAAGTATATATAGAGACTGAGTATAGGCTAAGTATTATATGATGAAACATAGTGGGCCAAAGGGCTTATTTGCATTGTCTACGGAAATAATTATCAAGGTAATTATAGCACAATCTGTGAATTTCTTATTTCTAAATATGCAATTTAGCTCCAAATGCAAGCACAGACAATTAATTGCTTTGAAAATCTCTGGTAGCCACACCATTTAATGGTGGAGAAGCTACTGAAAATCCACAGGGGAATTAGTCAACATAAAAGAGAAGCCCTCATCCCATCTTCTGTAGGCAGTTTGATGGAGAGTGGGATCCCAATGTCCTGCACCGTTGATGCATTGGCTAGACTAGCTATTGATTGGCTCTACGCCTCTGCCCTGATACATCATGTCATCTTTGTTTAGAGTGCTGGATCCAGGACGCAAGCACTTCCATTTAAAGCTTGCAAAAGAAAAGCCCCTTGTGTTGAGACTAACCAAGTGCTGTGTCTGTGCGGTGATGGATCAGGTCGTCTGCTTTGGTCCCAGGGCCTGACTCTGGAGCGTCATCTTCATCAGACAGAGTCTGACAGGATGTCCATCATCTCACACTTGTGCCGATGGGGCAGCTCCCTGATGGAGCAACGGCTGCTTACATCAACACATAGGCAGGCGACTTTATCATTTGAAGTCATTTAAAACTGCACCCAAATTTAACTTGAGCAGCTGACTGCAACTGTCAGGGGTTCAAACCTAAAGGGTCCAAACATTGCTTTTATATGGGGTTATTACTGTACTACTTACATATATTTTAATTTACTATCAGATATCACAAGCTGGGGGCTTAATATGATATTAAGCCCCATATACAGTGTATCGTATATGATAATATGACACATTATGGTAAGCATTAACCTCACAGTTAAGTATCACACCACCTGGGTTGATGGTGACATAACAATAGCAGTCCATTGTGGAGACAGGAGGTCTCCTGCTTCAATAATCTGCATCTTGACTGCATCATATGGAATGACAAACGTGGCAGTAGTCAGCCTGTGTGTTGTAGTCAGGAAATTTGAATTTGAAAACAAACTAAGCTCAACTTGTTGTACAAATCTGCCTCATAGATGATAAATGACCCCATTGAGTTATTTGTTTTATTTATTTATTAATTTAGTTTGTAATTACAAGGTTTTCAAGCTGATTCTTAAAATTTAAAAGAACTCAAACACTGACATACTTATTCAGCAGAGACATTATGCCAGTTATGTTGACAATTCTGCTGAAAACTTTTATCTTATTCAATTTGTAAGTCAACATACAGTAAATTTAAATGTACACAAGAAACACAATTATTGAGAGTAACCAGGTTATGTAACCTTATGCTGATTACTGAAAATCCACGTATACACCCACTCCTCAATAACTGTTTTG
Source organism: Neoniphon sammara (assembly GCA_900302535.1). Classification (NCBI taxonomy): domain Eukaryota; kingdom Metazoa; phylum Chordata; class Actinopteri; order Holocentriformes; family Holocentridae; genus Neoniphon; species Neoniphon sammara. Next base: position 9,418 of record OMKZ01027337.1, read on the forward strand.
TATTGTCTCGCGCATTTTACTGTGTTTATTTTGTTTATCAGGTCAGTTTCCTTTTCCTCATTTTTTTTGCTTATTTATACATCACAAAATGCCCCTTCTTGTAGTTAATTGGTCAGTTTTTTCAGAGCACTGTGAAGAAGTTTGGCCAGCTTTTTCATATTGAAATTCTTTGATTTAATGTCATTTGTATATTTTAGAACATTAACTATTTGCTTCAGGTCCTGCCAAACGAGTATGTCCTTTGAGTAGGCCAGCCCTAAAAGCTGTGACACACCAAGCCCAGGGTCGGCCCGTCAAGCCGTCATTGAGCATCTGTGGCCCTAGTTTTTGCAGTGTGTCCCGTATTTTGGCACTAGTTGGACTCCTGTTGGCGGCTCTTCGGCCGATTGAGCAGGTTGAATCGGCAGCAGAACCCGTCAGTGAGAGAGATCAGTCTGATTGGCTGTTCAGCTTAGCGGATCAGTCAACGGAAGTGACGCAAGCAAGCAAACGACAAAGTCAAGAGGGCACACACAGAGAGATCTGCGCATTTTTCATTTTCATCCCATCGGAACTTTCCAATACGCTGATATTTTCAAAACGTAAGTAGCTACGGAACTGTCTGTGGTGAGTGAGAGTGGTGTCCAAATGGTAAGTAAACGCTGCTTTGTTTACAGTTTGTATATCCGCACTCCCAGGTCTTCCTGTTTCCCATTTTGAATGACAAATACAGACTACTGCCACCTGCTGCTATGGAGTTACTTCCTCTCACACATGTGCAGAACGTACATGCTAGTTGGCTGTTGTCTTTGCTGTGTGTTCAAGTGCAACTTTTGCCCCGACAGCGGCGACGTGTGGGCAACGCAACAGTCAGTCTTCGTCGCCACAGTCGGTTTGGTGTGTCCCTGGCTTAAACCTCTTGTTCCTCAGCCGTTCTCATGTAGACTTCTGTTCTTCAGATCACTGGCTTGCTGCATTTCCTATCTACATTAAGCTTCAGCTCATGAACCAATTAGATTATGTAATACAGATGCAATGTGTTGGCAAGTCTCCCAGGTGCTGATAGAGCAAAGCACCTCCATATCTGGACGCAACCAACACTCCACTTCCTGGCTGGCCTGGAAAGGGCCACCTCTCTCTGTGGTCCTTCTCAAGATTTCTTCCTTTTGTCTTTAGGGGGTTTTTTTCTTTGCCCACTAGGAGGGCTTAAGTCAGGGAGTGTCATCCTGCTTTGTTTGTTGTAAACTTGCAAGCCTGTAAAGCCCTTTCAGACTGTAAACAGTGATTTGGGGCTCTAAATAAACTAGAGCTTGAACTTGGGCCTGAAAAATCACCACATCTGACTGCAAGTACTTTGTAGTACACCTGTATGCCAGCCAAAAGGTTCCATTTTTGAAATACTTATTCATATAACATCATTGCAGAAGTTGTGAGGATCAAACTTGAGAAATTATTTTTTCATGCTTTTTCCTTGTGAGCACTGGCTCACACCTAGTAACTCAATATTTAAAAAAAAAAAAAAAAAACAAACAAACAAAAAACAACTGGGCTTAAAGAAAACTGCACTTAATTTTACATCTTCTAGGTTAAATTTTATACTCAACAGGTAAGTGTTATACATGCCAGAGGACTGAATAACCCTTGTTATTTTTCTGGTATGTTGAGGGACTCAAGAATTTTTTCCCCCTTCATTTGGTGACACTCTTGGTGATAAGCAGTCATTGCTCTGGTGTTTTGTGCCTTATGCAGTGATAAGAATAAAAATGTATGCCTTTACACTTGTGCAGTCTCCCTCCAGCATTTCTCTCTAGCCTTGGCAGCAGAAACGGTCTTACTTTGTGCTTGTATTTTTAGTACAGTTCATAGTTACGCATATTCATACAGTTTGTCTTGAAATAATCTAAATGTTAGTAATCCATTTCCTCTCATCTTTCCCACTTCAGCCTACAGTCTCGGTTGTTGGCAGCTTTCTATATGTTACATGGAGTTCTGTGCTGAATCACCATGACAAGGATAATTTCACCAGGGACCAAGGATTAAGTGTTCTCTTATCTTAAATATGTTGCTCCAGATCTGTCCTTCTTGCGTGTGATTGACTCTGTGTTACTAACTCCTTTTTATGCGAACAAGCTCATTGTTGGAGCAGTGAATCCTGGGTTAACAGAACCAATTGACCATCACTGTTGTAAGACCAGTTCTGCAGCATCATCATTTTTAGGTTTTGTCACGCCAATTAATGCATAGAAGCACTGAGTAGGTCAAGATTCTTCATAGTGTAGAGCTCTGGTTCTAATAATCAGATACTTAAATAAAATTTATGCCAAACAAACTGATGTGTCTCTATCTGTTAACATAAAAGACATCATTTCCTGCAGAAGAGGATTTTCTCAGCAAAAGTAAAAGCTTTCATGAACTGGCCACACTAAAATTAAGTTGAACACATCCTTTTATCCTAAACATTAAGTGCGTCCCATCCAAACTCTGATCAATTGCAATTAAAAATTGCCATTGAAAGAATGACAGGATATTATTAATGCTTTTGCTTCATCATCGACAGCAGTGCTGAAACAAATTTTACAGTGAAAAAATAATTGCCCACTCACTGTAAAATTTTCATGTAGGCATTCACTGACCTTTTGTCATTAATATATAATTTATGTCTTCTTTTTTCTTCACTAGGAGAAAAATATCTCAGTTGCTGTGGCATGACTAAATCTCTGCTTACAAAAATTATTTCATTTTGCTTCCCTACCAGTGATGATTTTGACTGACCACTCCTTATTTAAATCTTGGCAACGTCAGCTTTTCATGGAAGAAATCATAATGTTTTGAGGGGCATTATAATTAGACATTGGTCATGCTTACCTCATCAGGATAACTAAGTAGACCCTGTAAGTAGCTTATAAGGTGGGTAGTTTGTGTTGGCCAGTGACAGTGCTCCACACTGATCACACCACCAATCACCAATTTGACTGTATTCCGAATTGAGGTTGCATTTATTTGTAAATCAAGCTAGCATGTCACCTATAAGTCAACAAAATGTGTTGGCCAGACAACAAAAAAGCTGGTGCCTAAAAAAGGACTACTGAATACCTTTAGACCTACTGCATTTCAGCACCAGGGACAGCTACAATAGAGGATTAATACTGCTAATATTGAGTACCTTTAGACCCACTGCATTTCAGTACCACGGACAGCTACAGTACAGGATTACTACTGTTTACTACCAGCAACAAAGAAAGGCACAATTGAACGGTATCAATAACATTACAGCATCAAAACCAATAAAAACAACAACACAACAACAAACAGACCTTTGACTGCAAACAGGAAAAAACTGACAAACCAGTGACATCAACCTGGTTGTATAGTGGTCGTACACTTATAGGGTTTAGAATATATGAGTGAAAATACAATCAAAAATACACACCTACATAAGGGCATAATACATTAATGCTACCTCTGCCTGGACAGCGTTTGATACATTAAGTAAAAAGGCCATGTACTTTAATAGTTGTGGAGGTTCCCATTGGTAGCTGAGTGACCCATCTATGATGACGTCTGTTGCCCTTCAGTGTGAAAAGGGTCTATTTGCTCACAGGAAAATGATACATGCCAGCTGCTTCTATCAAACTAGCTGCTGTTCGATCGTGTAGCTAATTCAAGCCACATAGATAAATGCCATAGTCAGAGAGGGCCAATTGCAGCTGTTTCTATTAGTTATTTATTTCGTTTGCTAATGTAAACATATCCTCCACTATATCATGCAAAATTAAATTTGTCAGCAAACATGTCAGGGCACCGCCAATTTGAGACAGGCACGATCATCTTCATCAATGTTCTAACACACCATGTGCTCAAGTAAGATAAGTCAGGCCAACATTTGATCATTTCGTATTCTTCCATATTCAGTCCATAAAACTACTTGCGTGTCTGGTCTGGTATTCTGACCAGCTAGGGACACAACTGCATCAAAGATAATACATCAGATATGAAGGATTCAAATGCAGTTTGACTGGTTCACTGAGGCCTTTAGTGGTGAACCTAAGACCATGTCCTCACTGATCGGGAGAAATGTGGAATTGTGTCTTTATTTCTCTGTTTTGCCCTTCTGTCCCTAATGGGGCGTTCACATTATTGTGGAGAACCACAGTAGATGCGCTATGCGCAACGCTTTGTACAGCTCTCTTGCACAATGCGCAACCATAGTGACTAACTGACATTTCCTAATTTGCTATAAACAATCTAAAACATAGAAACACACAGTAAAGTCAGCAGCTAACCGTAAAATCATGTCTTTGTAACAAAACTGGTGGATTTATCATGCAAAGGTTTTTTGTGTAGTCCCTGTATTCCCTCATGGTGCTGTTATTGTTGAAATTCAGATGAGTTTCTCCTCCATTTTGGACCGGCAGCTGTCGCATCTAGGCTTACCGTTCTGTCATTGGCTGCACTCTCAAAGGCCAGCGCACTACGGGGTCAAAGTTCAACAAATTTGAACTTTGAGCGCAACGCTCTGCGCTACGCAATGGTCCGCACATAAGCAGATAATCGGTCTCAATTGAAATGAACGGGAGAGGTGTGTGCAAAATGTATTTTTTGCAATAATGTGAATGCCGCTTTAGGCAGCATTTTTGCTCACTGAAAATGGAAAGCTGATAAATTTGGAAAACACCAGGGTTGGCGTTGTAGTGTGTCGGGCAAAAACAGGGGAAACAAAGGAATTTGTGACATTTTATCATACATGGACACACTGGAACAGGCATGTGGGTATGTGTCAGCAGGAAGGAGTGAACGCAGTAAGCTGGTTGAGATCGCTATGATTGTAACAACAATAGCAACAATAGCAATTTCTTATCAATCAAGGTGAGACTGTGTTGGTAGAAATTAAGCTGTTTTGGCCAGCCACAGTCCAATACATTGATGGGAAACCCAATCTGGTCCTATGATGACTTTTTAAAGCCATGACATTGATGACTTCATGTAATGTAAAAAGGAATGTAGATGCTTACTGATGGAGAGACATTGAAAGAGTAACCCTGTCACATATAGCTCAAATTTATTGTGCATGCCTACTAAAGACGTGTTTCCTCCATTTTGGTGTTGCTGACCAAAGCGGATTATGCAAATATAAAAAGTCCCTGTATCCTTTTTTGTGTAATTATAATTATTATTTTCTTCATTCTCTTTGGAACATCAATTTTATCAAAATTCAAAATCAAATTGGAACATATCAAGAGACATTTAATTTCCTCAAAGAAATGGATACCGGGACTTATTTTAAAATTGGAATATTCCACTTTGAGTGCTATTTTTGGACCTCTTTTGCCACACTATGGAAGTGAATGCGAACAAAGTGGATCATGGCATAAACAAGTAAACGTGTTGAAGGCAACTAATGTTAGGTGATGAAATATGAATCCCTTAATAAGTTATTAGCCTTGTTGTGATACACCTGCCTGGTACTACACCCCCTTTTGACCAAGGTTTGCAAAAAGTTTGCCACCTTTTGCTTGGCCCTTGATCAACCGTCCCACCAAAAATGGAAGAAATCCAAGCATCGGTTTAGAAGTGATTCCAGATCTTTCTCCACTGGAGAAAGGTCTGCTTGAACCCATTAACTTTCAGCTATAGGGGGAAAAAATGCTCTGGCTTGTTTCTGTTTCTTTAAACCAATCACAACTGTCTTGGGCGGCGCTAAGCCCACAGTGCCCTTGCAAAATAGTGTCGGGGGAACTTGTTTTGGTGGAACATTTGGACATGGAGAGACGAGTCCTGGCATTAAAATAGCTAAATCCCCACAAAACGCCACATAAAACATTAGAAGATGTATGACGATTATGTGATATGACTTTTACTGATTGAAAAAAAAAAACAAAAAAAAACATAACTTGATCATCAGTGCCCTAGAGGTGAAGCTTGCCTATACTTTAGTTCCGGAACTCACTGGACTTCACTGGCACATGCCACTGCCAGAATTAGAAAACTTGCCATTTTCAGAGAGTAGGTTACTAGCTCTGAGGTTGTTGTTTCATGTAGCGACGGGGACTTTGAAAAACGGTATTACGCAGATAGCAGAAGGGGAGGAGAATGCCGACTGAAACAGTCGGCCAATGGCAGGCTTATACCCACAGTCTACATCCGGTGACCTAGACTATGGGAATAGACCAGTACATGATCAGAAAACTTTGGAGCTGTGTGCTGTGTGTCAAGCAGGTAGCATCAGAGTTATGAGACAGTTTGCTTCTGGTGTGGCTTCAAATATTTAGCAGTAAGATTTGTCGCAAACCTTTTAAGTTTAAACCAATCAGCATTTTCAGTCAGAGCAGCAGATAAATGGAATTCAATCCCCACAATTAGCGAATGTACAAGCTTCAGTGTTTTTAAAGCAACACTTAAAACATGGCTGAAGACAAACCAATTGTGATCAATAACCTTTTGTATGGAACCAACTGTTTTACAACATGGAGAGAATGTAATGTATATTTTGCATGACGTTTTATATGTGATGTATTGTGGTAAATTGTACTGCTCTTACACTGTACTGTTCTTAATATTTTCCTGCCCGGGGACCGTAGATGCAAATTGGCTACCCAGCTAACTCTGGTTGTGTTGTGCATGGCCCCTGTTAAATAAACTAATAAACTGAACTAGAACTAAAACTCCAATATGCAAAATACAAAAATAACAGTATTTAACAGCTGTGCTTTCAGATGTAAAAAGGTCAAAGTTCATGAACTGTGGCAATGAAAGGCAGTTATATTCACTGGAAATGAACAGGAGCTGTGTACACACACCACTGTCTTTAAGAGAGGGGAAAACTGCCATCTTGATGCTCTGTGGGGTTTTCCATGACAGTACTGTTTGTACTGGCTAAACCGTTGCTATTGTCTATGCCTACAGTGTAGTGCCCAGGGTAACTAAAAAAATTTCAGCCTGTAGCTTGAGTGTTCCAATATTCTTCAAAGCTTACAACAACAGAAAATGCACAAAGCTTTGAAAAAATGACAACTGAGGCCATTTATGTAATTGACAGAGCTGAGAGAGCAAGCAGATAGATCAGACAGACTGTCAGGAGAGCATGAGGCCCTTAGAGACTGATTAGAAAATACACGACTACCACGAGTGAAAGAGAGCAAGACATCAGAGAAATTCATTCAGTCACTTGGCAGGGTGGGAAACACATCAAGAAAATGTACTTCTTGTACTGTGAATTAGTACCATCAGAGACCTCAATCTGGCTTATTAGAGCTGGTTTTTAAGTGGCTCCAAAATGGATTTTGGCTTCTTTCCCATCCTGGGACTGAAATGGGTTTTAGAAGTGAGCTGACAGAACAGAGAAGAGGAGACTGAAGAGATACAGAGAAGGTGAAGGCAGAGCTACAGAAGAGTTTTATTTGGCATGCTACAGGTAATGCAGAATACACACAGGAGAGAGCGAGAGAGAGAGACCATGAGAGGGGAAAATCAAAAAGCAGGAAACAAAGTCGCACTTCCCCTTGTTAGAAAAAAAATCATCCTTTAATTGTGCCTCTTCCAAACTATACCGAATCCTTACATTTAAGATGCAAAAAGTGAGACTAAGATAGAAAATATACATTACCTGTTATTTCTGAATATAGAATCTGTTTGTCTTGGAGGTCTAAAGCTGGGATGTTTTTAAGAGAAGGGTATTCTGTAACACATCCCCAAAGACCAAACTAGAAAGGGTAGTGACTAATTCATGAAGTTTTTTTTCCCTGAAATGCATCATTATTTCAGTGTTTCCATCAAATGTTTGTTTCTGTTAAAGTGAATCAAAGTAAAGCAACACTAAAGGCACATAAACTTTGGTCCAACCAGGTAGCCCTCTCTTGAGTAAACTGTCACATGACAATGAAATCACAGTGGACTCAACTCTAATTGCTTCCAAAGCATGCAACACTTTCTGATTCCAGATCCTAACAGAACTACACATGCGTAGAAAACCTGTCATTGACAATTACATCTAACTGCTAAAGAAAAAGCATGGGAGGTCTTAAAAAAAAACACCTATAAAGAAATACTCAGCTACAAGCCACTAAAAGAGTTCCGCTTGAGAGGGATGAATTGTAAAAGCTTAACTGAGGAACACACGCTTACAAATGAAATTAATTCTGGAGAAATAAACAGTTACACTGCCAACTGTAGGCTTTTTGCAAATATTCTTAAACATTCTTGCCTCACTGATAGCAGAAAAAGCAAAATGAAAAGAAACCTGTTTTGTTCCTCTTCCTAACCTAAAACAAATCTGTTGAATACAAATCTAAAACCTTGGAAGGAAAAAGGCTACAGCTAGTTGGTGGCAGAGCTTCCGACACTGTTAATGTTTAGAAGATGATAACACAGGTTGCATTCTCACTAACCCCAAAACTATCCAATACCAATGTGCCTCAAAAGCATAGGAGCATATTTAATGAATGTGTTCAGCTGTAGAAACAGTTGATATAGTCAAGTAAGGCACATAAGTATCTTCTTAACTAAAAAAGAATAAAATGCAGCCTGATACCCATCAAACTCTTACTCATACAAGAGGACAGTAAATCAGACCAAAAATGTCTTGCTTATGGTCAGAGTATAGAGGTACAGTTGGAGGGGCAGATGAGGAGCCGGTGCAGTATCTACAATGCAATGTGCACTGACTGGTACACTAATGTTTCTTTGTGAGGGGAAAAAAAACTACTTAGGCTGCAAGTCAAAGGTTTCAGTCTCTCAAGGAATGACAGGATCAACAAAAAATAAAATAAAATAAAATACAATAAAGACAAGCCAATCAAATCAACCTGACAATCAACCCATCAATATGGTCCCCCCAGTGTCCAGACAGTCTACATGGTTGCTGACTGGCGGCTCTGGAGGCGGTAGAGCCGTGGTATATTGTCGTGAGTTTATGGGTCAGATTTCTAAATGGTGGACTTGGAGAAGGAGACTCTCAGGTGTTGGTTGCCTCCCATGTTGTAGTTGTGAAGGTCAATCAAAGCCTGGATGGCTTCCTCTACTGTCGACATCTGGAGGAGAGCCATTTTGTGATCCCTGGCAATGGGAAACAATGGTTAAAATTCCACCGCGCACAGCCGCAGGAAACTCATTTTGTTGAGAAACACCACAAAAAACATACTAAGCTAACATAAATCCAAGGCAGAGCTTTTTATAGGCTGAACTGTTCAAAGATTCAACAGTAAGTTACTATTTGTGGAGTCCCTTTTAATGGGGACGTGAGACTTAAGTTACTGGAAAATGACTTACTGGAAAAACTTGAACGCTTTCACAGTGCCACCAGCGTTGGAGAACAACAGGCGCAGGTCATCTTCAGTCACATCTTGTCTGTTAAAATGAAGGTCACAGGACAGTTATGCAGGGCCTTCTAGTAACAAAACACCTTCTGACAGTCATATCTGTGAGGCGGTCAACTCTTGACAACATCTGAAGACGACTGACTACACTTCTTATTTCTTTGCACTTATGACAGCATTCTCCATGTGTGTATTTTGTGTTTACATATATCAATAGTATCTGTCTAGCTAATCATCAATCTTTTTTTACAGAAGTGATTTGCTTAAAAGCTAATGCATGTAGTAGAAGCTAGCATTTGTAGTTGCTAGTAGTTGTGTCTAAACAATGACACTGGCTGCTTTGCTAAACAATGACTGCTCTGCTAAGTGGAATGTTGGAGTGGGTTTACGATGCCACAGTAACCTAAAATGAAAACTAATCTACATTATCAGGCTTTTTGTTTTATTTATAACCATTACTGAATTCAGACATTCACCCGATAATATTTGTGTCAATCTTGGTACATGCAAAGAACCTCTGGGAGCTGAAGGTGAAACTTGTTCACAGAATCACAGTTAGCTATAGGTGCGCTCGATTTGGACCGCTTACTGCTTCTTACGTAGCAGCAATGAAGGAAAAAAATATTTCAAAAGTAGTGTGGGCAGCAGGTGCAGGCTACTGGCTATTACATGAATTGTGTAACTGTAGCTGTGAAAACAAACAGTAGATTAACCATTATGACCTGATTCCCCGATACTCACGGGATGTTGGAGAGGTGGAGGGTGGCAGAGGGTGGGAAGATGTTCTGGAAATTCTTGGATCCAGGCTTCTTGAAGCGATGCAACGGTGAGTTGGTGAAGTCCTTAGTCAAACCCTGGTCATCCAGGCCATCACGAGGTAGCGCCACCGTCTGGTGCTTAGACAGCGTCACCCGGATGATCTTCCCATACATCTTCTGGCCATTCAGGTGGCTCATAGCTGTGGCCAGGACAAGGACAGTGTAAATCAGCAGTATTAATATAGCAACTCTTGTAGTAACAATCTACTGTACTTACTGAAGCTTATAAAAATTATTCTAAATGATTATCTATGAAACTTATTTTTTTTATATTGGTTATTACATTATAAACTAAATTGCAAAGTTTCTGATGAATATCAGTGTTTCCCATCAATAGCCTAGTCTATGGCGGCCCGACCCCGGTCTAATTTGTCCCGCCACAGTTTCAAAATGAACTGAAAAATATTTTTTACACTTCTCATAATAAAATTAAAGATCTCTAACATTGTGTTGCCATTGCTTCGGCAAAGCATCTCTCACTCCCTGTCCCGCGTATCATACTTTCAACTACAGGTTGAATTTACGTCTCACAGCGGGAGGTCGGAGCTGACAAGGAGTACGTGAATGCAGCAGCAGTAAGGAGGGAGGAAGAAGTTCACATTGAACATTGAAAGTTAAATGCGACTGTATGTAAAGGCCATTCATTTGCCCAGCCATAGTTTCACGTTGGCATGCAATGCATATAACCGACGCGCGTGCACACCCACTCCAGCATATAAGCGATACTTGGGTTTACAAACACACTCTCTCTCTCGCTCGCTCACATACACATGCACACTCGTGCCCCCCAAGATGTCACCAAGACACACACTGCTGGATTATACATATAGGCTACCTGTGATAACGTCAATTTGTGTACACTGTGGGGTGCTTAGTTCACCAGACCTATAAGAATGGGAATGACAAACTGTGTCCCAGTCATGGTTATTACAGCATCTCCTTTTCTTTTTGGTATCTTTTTGGGTAATAGAGATATGATTTTTGGTCCATATCGCCCAGCCATTGCCATTGTCGTTCAAGATTCCTTTTCAAAAGCAATGCTGATAACTGATAACTAAACTAAAAACTAACGTGTGACGTAACTCATTACTGCAAAAAAAGTAACGAGTTCTGTAACACATTACTCCCAACACTACTTGTAATATACTAAAGATCTTTTTAATAACCCACTAAATATTGAAATTAAGACACCAGTTATCCAACAAATTGCAACACACTTGTTAGTGTAATAACCTACATGGATTATAATGATTCATTGCATTATTTGCAAAAAGCTTATTGTAACGTATCTAGCATATTTTTTTATTTTTTTTTTTTTTTATTTATTTGAACAGGGACAGTGTACAATATACATTAGCCTCAGAAAGGAGAGATGCATTGTACCAGGTTGTAGCACAAGTGCTAATTTCCACCTGTAGTCCCTGGGCAAGCTGATGTTAGCAAAACATGCATATTACTATGTTATGGACTGTTTATTACATTATTAGTTTTGAGTCACATTTTTATTACATTATGTGCAGTTACAGCTTTCTATAGATGCACTGAAACAACTCACTGCCGGTATAGAGTCCAAGGACTAAATGTTACCTGCCAATAAAGTACTGATTCAAATCATACCATCCCTTAATATTATAAACTTGGATGATTAAGGTAGATGATTATGGCATGTGCTCACCAAGCTGGGCCTGGTTGGCATCTGACATCTGAATGAGTGCGCTGTCCTTCTTGTTGTAAAGGATTTTCACCCTCTGGACATCCCCATACACCCCTGCATTAGAGCCACAACCAGGCAGGAGGAGAGGAGGTGAGGGGAGAGAAAGCATACAGTCAGAAAAACACAGTTAGCACCGGAGAGAAGGATATTTAAGACAAGAAACACAGAAGAGAGAGCAGAAGAGTACACACAAGAAATTAAGAGCAGACTTGATAGACTTTAGTGAGAGGTGTGTAGAAAGAACAGGTAAAGAGAGAGGAGACACCCTCTAAACAGATAAGTTATCAAGCTGTGTCAGATGACTATAAATTAAAACTCATGCAAAACAAATTATTTAACCGTGCATTAACATAAATTACTATGTACTGAATCTCAGGGCAAATTAATAAACATTAACCCAAACCAATAAACAGGGGGCCAAAATGTATTACAAATTACAAAACAAGCTACTATGCGCAAACAAATATACATAAGCTGGCAATAATAATGATAAATGTCTCAAAGATAGAGTGGAAATAGAATAACAAAAAGAGGGCAGAGGAGAGAGAGAGAGAGAGATAGAGCGAGAGAGAGAGATAGAGAGAAAGAGAGAAAGAGAGAGAGAGAGAGAGAGAGAGAGAGCTAACGATAACATACCGAAGAGGGTAAACAGACTTTGGGGCGTAACCATCTTTAGAGGGAGAGAAGAGCAACAAGCAGCGTGAGACAGGTAGAGAGGTAGAAGAGTCGGAGCGGAGCGGAGGTAGAGATGGACAGATCGATCCAGAACGGAGGTAGGTAGGAGGAATGGTGGTTTTGTTTTCCCCCCGAAGAGTGATGGAGGTGGTGGGTCATGGAGGAGGAGGAGCAGGAGGAGGAAGATGAGCCATGGAGGGTTTGGAGAGGGTTAATGTGGGAGAAGGTGGAGGTAGAAGGGGTTCACAGGATGGTTTTTGGGGTGTTAAAAAT
>OMKZ01027337.1:25918-44149 GCA_900302535.1 Neoniphon sammara
CGGCTCCCGATTATGCGTGTTAGCATAAATCATCCACATGCCATCCACCCGAATGAATTATTTTCTCCGATTTAGAGACCCACACCCGCATGGAACTGCATTTCACTCCACCTGTAGGCTATGCTGCTTTTAAAATTATTTCGAGCAGTAACATTTAAACTGCAAAACTAAAAACTGTAGTTAGAAACTTGACAGTACAGAGGAAACTCTCCACAGGAAGTTAAATTTTTACCTTCTGAAATAATTTCAGGACGACGGCTGCTTTACTCCAGTTTCACTGTATGAACCTGGACTGTACGTGTGACCTTTTTTGGGTGTGTAGAAATAATCACTGAAGTTACACCGCTGAGACATTGTGTGTAAATGTGCACACCGTCTCTCTTAATGTGGATATCATTTCTGCTGCAGGGGGATCGCTGCAAGACAGTATTTTATAAACTCAAATAGTCAATAGCACACCTGTCAACGCTCCCATTTTCCTGGGTTCCTCCCATATTTCAATGCCATCTCCTGGCGCCCTCCCGTTTTCCTGTTTCTCCCAGTAAACTCACGTAATTTGCACGACACTTACACTTAATCGTCATACACAGATCCATACGTTTTATATGTATGTCTGCCGTTAACCAAGTTGCCAGACTGCCTATAAAACACAATCTACACACACAATCCACACACTTACGTATCTGTCCTTGCAACCTGGCAACACACAACCCGATTCAAGCTATGGATTGAAGGGGAGTGTGTGCAAGTGTTCTCTGTGCAGAGGATAGCCAACTAACTAGATGTCATCCAAACTGTAAGTAATGTAAAGAAAAATACAGAAGTATAAAGAAAAAGAAGAGTAGCCGGGGGAAAACGCATTATTGCATTGTTAGAAGTGACAAGTATGGTCAGTAGTAAATAGCACTCCCAAATGAGTTATTTCTCAGGGGGATATATGTAAGCGTGATATGGTAACATATTACACTGAAGTGGGCGGATTTTAAATAAATTAACATTTATTTAAGTAAAAGTCCTTTTTTGATAAAAGGAACATGGCAACATCTATTTCTACAACAGCCTGAACACAGGCTGCTATCTTTAATCCCTTCAAATTAAAATTCTGAATGTCCCGAACACAAACAAGGCTATCCAACATAAATAATTAATGCCCCTATATTCGTGCCTGATGAAAAATTAAGCTTAAAATGTCACATTTTAGAGAATGTAATCAATATTAATATTTTCGTAGTTAATGATGTTTTATTTCAGCTACATACAACCAATCCGTTATAAATCAGAATGTCTATTTTTATGACCCAGTCTGCCCAATGTGAAGATTATCCTCGGTGTCGCCGGACATAACTGCAATCCGCGCATCACTAATACAAACACATACACTTCACTACAGCGCGAAAGAGCGTGCTGCTGTCAAATTTTTCAGCACGCCATGAGCGAATTTCTCAAGAAAACACAATTACATTAAGGACAAAATATGCACAGAAGGTTTGGCTTATAACAGTGCTACTTCATACAGGATCCAAAATTTACTTCTTTGCTTTCCTGCCAAGAAGCGGGTAGATGACATTTGACATGACATGAAATTTTACATACACAATTTATTTTTCTTTATTATAGTGGATCTAGATATATAATGGATGGAAATCTGTTGGAGGCATCATCAGCCATGCTGGACAATGGACAGCTGTCAGTGAAAATGATTTGAAATGAATGTAAACAGACAGACAACAGACCAGTGTGGCAGCATTCAGGAAGTGTAACGAAATGAGCTTATTGCTATTTGTTTGTATTATACGACTAACAGTTAACTGAGTACCTATAGAATTGTTTACATCCCTAGAGCTGCCACATTTGAATTTATAGGCATTTAAGATGTGACATGTTGCAGAGGCTACACAAGAGCAATCACACCACATTACAGCAAGAAAAAATATCCCAAGATGATAAAGCCATAAAGCCACTTTAGTCCACTGCAATATAAAGACAGAGACACAGAGAGACAAAGTAAGGAAAATAAAAGAGGGATCTACCTGGGATCTTACCGAGCAGGGAGTTGGAGTCTTTGCTGAAGGCTGCGGCCACTGAGGGGTCGAGGGTGGGCTGGCCATCACCTGCAGGCAACTCCGGCCGGGTGTAGTCACGACTCTTATCATTGTTATACTTGACGTTTAGGTTGACCAGCTTTGAGAAGTCAATGCGGAGCGTGCAACATGAATTGTAGATGTTTTGGCCATCCAGTGCCTGACAGGAGAAAATCTCATCATACTCTACATTCAGCTATTTCATCTGTTATTCCAGTGTCCAGATACAAAAGCCGGGACAGTGAGTGGTGATTAATTGGGAAGGTGTAAATCAAGACTGGTAGGAGCTCTAGTGAAATGACGACATTCTCACCAGTTTGGCCTGCTGGGCATTGACAGGATCACTGAACTGCAGAAGGGCTTGGAACTGATTGTTCTTGGTGAATGTGATTATCTTCATGACTGTACCAAACTTAGAGAAAATCTGAGAACAAAAAAAAAAAAACAAGAAAGACTTAAACATTCAATTTTCTTTCTGAACCATTTCTTGTTGTGGTTGCTACTGGTTGATATTTTCTATTTGTGATTTGGGCCAAATACCTTTGTTTTTTTTGTTTTTTTTTTTTTAAGTCCCATTGGCATACAGGACCTTTTTTTTTTAATATCAGAGGCAACCTTAGAAGCCAACTTAAATATAAATAAGTCTGAAATGTATTCTTTATAAAAAGACAACATTCATTCACTTTTAAGCATAAGAGGCAACATGCCAATACAAAAGGTATCCATAATAAAATACACACATGACTGTGGACTGTAGAATTTTTTTTTCTTATTATCAAAAGCATGCTTATGAACAGAAACCCCATTTTTCTCTTCAGCTTTCTTCTCTTGACAGCATTCTGGTACCTGTTGCAGTACATCGAGTGTCACGGGGTAGAACATGTTGTCAATAATGATCCGCAGTACAGGGCTGGAGGCTGCAGCCAGGGCCTCTTGAACATCTGAGCTGGGTGACCCACCTGACTGGACTGCTGACACAGCTTGGAGCACCGCCTGAGTCCGCTAGAACCAGAGACATGTTGTCAATCACCTCAGTCACCATCTTAACAATACTCGCTAGCCATATTGGGAGTATGAACAACTTTGCTGATTAGTAAATTTGCAATGAAAGCCACAATGTCGCATGTCAGCAGACACACTAAACACACCTGTAAAACTGCAGCACCTACAGCATTTCAGTGTGCCAAATATCAAATCATTCCAATTTCATTTCTCACATATCCATTCATGAAAAGTACAATGAGTGAAAAATCCTTCTGCTGTCATGAAATCACTGAAGAACTATCAATAGAGGCTACTTCAAATAAGTGATTTCAGCTTTGTCACGGATGACAAAGTGCTGGAAAATTGTTGGTTGTTTCCCAGAGGTGCTTCCACTTACCATGCATTACAAAATGTTGACAGAAAATATCTTTATTGGAAGAGACTATCAAAAATGTAAATGTTTTAAGCATCAACTATTCTGAAAATATCTGTAAGCTATTATGATAACCAAAAGCCGTGATTCTCAACCATGTACCATTGAGGCCACCAAGTCGCAAGAGTAGATAAGCGTGCCAATAAGTGACATCAGCTGCTGTGGTGTTCAGCTGGAATGAATACATGTAGACTCTTGAGCTTTAATGGCACATGGCTGAGAACCTCTGGCCTACAGCAAACTAACTGGTCATTATTTCAGTTCTCTTTACCTGGTTGCCAGCGTCAGTCTTGAGCTCTTTATGGTTGGAGTACTGGATGAAGACAGGGACATTTCGGACATGAGGAGTTACAGTGGTATAGTAGTTGACCATGGTGATGGCCGCCTCCTCTGTTCCCATTTCCAAGAATGCCTGACAGAAGAGAAAGAGAAAATGATCTGATTTATTCCCAAACCCATGTTAACATCCATGAGCCAATCTTTAATGATATCAACATGTTGGCCTGATAATGGACTTTTATTAGGTGCTTGGGTGGAGCACCTGTATAACAGCTAGGCTGTGTGGTCATCAACTTGCAATCCCCACTGCTTAGAGAATTTTCCAACTGTAAAGAGCCCAAAGAGCCCTACATAACAGAATACACTGTGTACTCACACCAGGTTTTCTGTTAGACATTTTTTGCCGGCCAACGTGACTGAAAAGATTTGAGAATTATGGGCAAGACCACTCACCACATGTATTTTAAATAGGCTAGGATAAAAAAAACAAACAAATGCAATGGACCAACAAAGTTATTTTATTAACAGTTGAGTCAACAGAAAGGAAACTATTTCTTGCAGGCATTTGGCTGCAATATGCTGATGGAGTCTTGGTGCCTTCTGGCACTCTTTGTAAGGACTTACTTCCAAGTCTGACAGTTGTAAATAGAACTTGTCATGTATGCACGTACTTTAAAATACTTAAAATATCGATTTAGTGGTTGTTCCTTTATTTCCACCTGTTGTGAGAGGATACTGTGTGTTGGTTCCGCCTTTGAAAAATGCACCACTGGGTCACAAGTCATGTAAGCAGAATGACTTGTCAGTAGCACAATGTTTAAGAAAATGTTAGAGCAATGGTAGAAGAGAAAATAATTCACCTAGCACCCTCTGTACTGAAAGCAGATGTCTCAGCACACCTTGGTTATTACAAACAGAGCCTAACAGAACAAGTGCAATTTGTGCTACATGAAAATTAAATACCTCTGCAAGACATCTAACCCTCAGAAATCACATTATTCGTGTTCATGTGGAGAAGGGGAAAAACAGTCTATCATAGTAGCCAACCAGAGGACCCTCGAACAGCTGTCTTAGTTTTTTTTGGCAGCTACATTTCTACAGACAGCACATTTTTAAGTTCATTCCTTCATGTGTGTTCATTCAGAGTTTTGACACCTGACAGTAGAACCAGAGAGCCGTTCATGTAAACATGCTTCAGGGGGGTTTTATTGATGTCTTTTACTAGAAATGCTTTATTTTACTAAATCAATACTTTAGTGGGGGATGACACATAGATTTATAATATTGTGAGGTGTTTTACTTTGAATAAGGGCTGCCTGATATTGTTTTGTCAGGGCTGATACCAATTATTAACAATCAAGAAGACTTATAATCAACATTTAGGGCCACTTACATTTGCAGTAAACATGAAAATTTCAGTGTCAAAGTTCACAGTAACACAAACTTTTCTTTGAACTAAAAAATGTTAACGTCAAAGCAAACGATGGAGGCAAATGTTATGAATCAATTAATGATGGCAGGTTCCAGAGGAAACTAGTATTGAACAGGGAAATATGCTAAAATCTGCACTGCACTCATGTTAACTTTCTGTCAGAGTTTTGGGCAGTTTTAACCATCACTGATAAGTTTTAAGTATCTAATTACTGTCTATAGACACCTTTACAAACGCATGCCAGCTTGGAACAAACAATTTTAAGTTTCACTTTTGCTTTCATGGCTGAGAGTGTATTACTCTCTGACAAAACACTGCATGATGCACACCTGGATGACAGCAAATTAGATTAATTTTATGATCTATACAT
Source organism: Neoniphon sammara (assembly GCA_900302535.1). NCBI lineage: Eukaryota > Metazoa > Chordata > Actinopteri > Holocentriformes > Holocentridae > Neoniphon > Neoniphon sammara. The sequence continues at coordinate 31,498 of OMKZ01027337.1, forward strand.
GGGCCATGCATTGGGACAGGGGTGTGTGTGTGTGTGTGTCAAAGCAGGGAGTCTGGCACTGACTGTAAAGAATCCTAACATCAACAGTGATTTTTTAAAATCTCAGCAACGTGTGAATGTGGCAAGCTGCCACAGGTTAATACATTAACGAGAAACCTTGGATTCTAATGCAACCTTTGGATGGGATTCCAATCATTTCAACAAGTAATTTTCATCACTATTGTTCTGGATTTCAGTGGAGAGTTTTAATGTTATATTATGGTCTTAATGCTATTACCAAGGCTTTTAGAATTTGTGAATAAAATATGCTGTGCATGTGTGTGGTATAGATACTAAGTGGCTGTATATTTTGTCATGAGAATTTTAAAACTCAAAGATACTCAATATCTGCACAAAATTTTAGAGGCTGGAACATCTACTGGCCTTCAAAAATCCTATTTCTTTATTAGTTAGCAACCTTGCAGAGTGTTTAAATGTAGTATGTCTGACAGAAACAGTCAAAACTGTACCATCTGATCTTCTGCTTGAGTCACAAGTTCATGATCAAACCATACATGCTGGAATAGCTGGGGGGTACCATGAGACTCCTTGGGGAAGCAGCTGTTGCAAATCTACAGTACAACCTGAAATGAGCCATTGAACCCACTCTGATGGCAACAGTGATGCTATCAGACCAACACAGTTGAGGTCTTTTGGACCTTCATACAATAAAGCTACCAATCAATCAAGAACGGCTGACTCATTGACACTGGCACTGTGAAGGAAACAAAGCAACAGTACTCACTAGGAATCTTGGGGGCAAATGCCAAGCATGTCCAACTGCCCTCCACAGCAAATAGACAATAGACTTTTGGTCAGCTTTTGTACTCCATCCACAGACTTGAGCACAAGCTTGAGGTGGAAAAGATGCAATTCAAGATATCAACACTGACTATGTCCAGTATACTCATGGTAGAGTAAGGGGATTGGCTGACACACTGGAAGTGGGTTGTTGGCAGGTCTTGTCAGTAACTGCAACATGTACTGTTCTTCAAAATCACGGCAAAGCCCAGGAGCCCATTTATAATTTACTCCCCCGACCAAATTATGAACACTGATCTACAAGACCACTTCAATATCCAAAGCAGACTCCATAGTGGAGTTCAATATGAACTCTACTCTGGGATCACGCAGACACAAACCATGGTTTTGTGAAGCTTCACACTCTTGTGTTCCCGCCTCTTACACTCACCTGGTTCTTTCCCTTCAGTGTGAGGATGTTGGTGACCTTGCCAAAGGGCAGGCCAAGGGCAATGACTTCAGTTTCTGAAGCTTCATTGGGCAACTTCCGAATGTGAAGCACACGGGACGGGGGGGCCTCCTCCACCCTCAGCTTTTTACTATCACTGCCATTGGAAGTCCCATCTGCAATATCAGTATCAACACTGATTAGTTGCACTGATAAATACAATGGTGGTAAGCTAATGTAAGACAGTATTTAAATGTGTGATGTGAAGCACAATATAAGGAATACACCAAGTTTTTGGGAGACGGTCCCCTTCGTCGCTCACCTGTTTAATGATGAGAGCACAGGCACCAAAAACATCCACGTGTCCTGGCACAATGCTGCCTCTAGTGCTTTTTTATTACACTTAAGCGTACATGAGTAAGTGGGCTCCATACTAACATTTTGGCATATTCTATGCTGAGTAAAAGTAGGCTTAATTTTTAACACTTTGAAAGGGACACATCACCCGTAACAGATAATATTCTGTTCGTCCACCTGCACCAAAACAAAAGGGAAACGCACGTGGTTTTCCACACATGCTACATGGCTGCACAGGAGAGGAGAGGATGTTGCGGAAGTAGTCTCTGAATGACGATTTTAGTGAAAATATACATGTTTGGTGAGTAACAAGCATATGACTGGAAACTTGAATTGCACTGCATGACAAGTGTGAGCTTTTTAAACTGAGCTTGTGACAGTTTTTTCTGTTGTAAAATTCCAAATTGTTTCCACTGGATGAGAGATGGCTAGCATTTTTGGAATCTAAGTTTACCATGAAGGCTTCTAAGTAACAATTTCTTCATCGGGGATTGAAAAACGCACATGGTGAGCACTTGTTACAAATCTTATCCATTGTGGGTGATGTATCCCTTTAACATACACTATGTTTAGTGTTTGTAGATCTGTAACAATATCTCAAGAAATGAGAAACTGCAGCAGCTCTAAACCTTAAATGGTAGTAATTTTATGGCACATATCTAGGTCTAGTAGTTTTGTGTGGGATAAGAGGGCTAGGTATGGGCAAGGATCTCACAGTATGTATCAGAACACATGTCATGACATGATTTTTATCACAATAGATTGCTATGCTGAACAGAATTGACTGAAAATGTATACAGTTTAAAACAACATACTGCATAATACCTGGGCAGATTAATAAACAGCATATGAAAAAAGGGCATCAAACTGACCTAAAACAATTTAATCAAATTAATCAGAATTAGAACAATGAGCTTACTTATCAGTGCACTAAAATGCCGTTGTCATATCATCATGCAAAAATGACTGCATAAACAATGCGTACAGATACAGGTTGTTGGAGAATTGATTAAGTTTTGCAAAAATTAATATTGCAATACTGAGCTGTACTGTTTTTTTGGGGTTTTTTTTGCACAGGTCTAGTGTGTTAGATCAGTAAAAATTACATGGTTACTCAAATTGTTCCAAACACGGGCCTAGCAACATCAACCATACTGAATTTGGGATATTTTGTTTACAAGATATATGAATCTACAGGCCATATAAAAAAAACCCAACAACATAATGTTTTACTAAAAGGTCAATCTCCTTAATTTGGCTAATGCTAGTGGCCCACTATCACTCAACACAGTATATGCTAAAGCCCAGGACACAGCAAGCCAACTTCAACGTACTAGCGCTAACCAAGGTAGATGGTCAGATCGCTTCTCATCTCCTGCTAAAAGCTGTCTATAGACACTGCCGCAGCTAACAGTCATCATCCAGCCTCAGGGTTGTGGAAACAAACAAACTAGCATTGTGTCATATGAATATGAATATCACAAATATGCCTGATGTAAGTTCCAACTTGTACTGTCGTTGTGAGCCCTTGGTCTTTGGCCTGGGAAGGGAGGTTTGTTTAACACAACTAGTTCTCTTATTAGCTAGCTCACTACCTAGTAAGTAGATTATCAACTCAATTTCTGTTTCTGTTGGTGATTCACCAAGGCTGAACCGCCAGTCAGAGAGCTCTCTTACCGATGGCTTCCGCCCCCAGTTCAAAATGCTGAAACAGCCAGGAAGGCACTGATGAGGGCTGATGGTGTGGGATACACAGCACAGACTACAGGCAATTGTCAGTCACATATGGCTGAATGAGCTGAATGAGATGACCAACCGTCGGCTTGGTGCATCAGGGGCTTTAACTATGAACATGTAGCACTGAAGACAATCTAGGGAGACATGGATGATTTTGGTGTTTGATCTTGTAACTGCAAGAATGATTCCAGTTTTTTTTCATAACTTCAGCTAATTTTCCTAGTTTTCATCATGACTGTGTTCAAAATTACATGACTCACTTTACTGTAGAGCTTTACATACCTCCAGGTCGCTGGGAGCGCTCCAGTCCAATCCACATGCATCACGTTAACACTTGGTTTTAACATCCGTCTCAGATGATCAAGTGGACCGCCCCAAGTACAAGTGTGAATGGGTGTCTTTGAGACATATTGTGTTAATTAAGTTATTAACTGTCACATATAGTAACAGCAGCAGTGTCCAGTAGAAACTAACTGCCTACTTGTTACCAGGGAAATTGGCCAGTCTTTCCACTTTCCTTTCATGTTTCATAGTTTAGAAGGAATTGCTCTTGGACAGAACATAATGTGATCGATTCCAACCAGTTTTACAATCTATACATGGACCACGCATTGAAACGGGGGTGTGTGTGCTTAGCAGCAGGGAGGAGTGGCAGCCTGGCGCACATAAGAGGAATAATAAGACTGTGAAGACCACTATAATGATCGTAACAATAACAGCAGCAATATATTGAACAGCTGAATATGAAAGCTCAACATGAAATATGATTTTACCCATTTTAAATTAGGGCTGCTTGATTCTGGCAAAAATCATAATCACAATTATTCTGACTGATATTGAGATCTCGATTATTAAACACGATTCCTCATTTATTTGTGGTGCAGCCACGAGACTGTGTGGTGCCACACAGTATTTTTGTCTGTTCCAAGTCTGACTCCTCTAAACCAATGCGTTTCCACACAACTGGGTTTGTTTTACCTTTTTTCTCGACCAAAGGCCGTCTTTCTGCCATCCTCAACAAGTTCCACAGAAGATTTTTCAAAATAACTGGGGACACGTGCCGTACCTGCTCCCTCCTCCTTGCTCTCAACTCAAACTGAAACCAAATACTACTGTTTTGGGCTGTGGGGGAGGGGCAGAGCACACAGTTATGAAGGAAGGGTGCGCTGCATTTACAACACAAATAAAAACGACATGCGGCTCAATGATCGTTTTATTTCGATTATCTTGTTTTCATGATCGTGTGAAGCCAAAATCCTAATTGAAACTGAAACTCGATAAATTGCCCTATTTTAAATAATAAAAAATCAATTAGTTGTGGTCAATGCCAATATTGTGGCGGGGTGCCGGCTATGCATGGGAAACAATGGCATATATCCAATGCTGGTCTAAGTCTAAAAACTGATCTAACATGCACATCACTTCACGTCTGTCGTTTGGTAATGCGCAGACCAGCCCACAGTAGCACTGCACTCAATCTGACAGAGGCTCCTATTGTGAAAATTAAAGTGAAGGTTCAGAATTCTACCATCTGGTTCAAACTCTTGTGTTTGTTTGTTGTTTTCTCCCCCCACAACACTGCCGTCACAGACGAATCTTGACAGAACGTGACAAAATCTTTTGTCGTTACTTCAAATCGGGGGTCCTAGAACACACTGCGTGGCATGGTCAGCTACAGTTGATATGGGTCAACTACATCCAAAGTGACCAAAGTTCCATCGCTTTTTTGGATTCAGCTGTTGGAGATTACTCTCTGGTGCTGTGTGTGTGCGCATGTGTTTGAAGGGCTTCCAACAACTTGTAGGTATAAAAAGCTCAACATTTAAGGGATGAATTTTGAACAGAATCAATAGTCATGATGGCATAAACCAAGAAGGTATGAAAATAACCTGAACTGCCGTTCAATGAAATTGATGAAAAGGACCATCTCCCAGAAACTTGGTGTATACCTTTAACATGGTCCTCATTTTGCTGGCAGAGCATCCAATGGCCCTATCTTTGTTTGGGTTATCTTTGGGAGCGAGTGACTACCTCTTTCAGTTGTCCTATATTCCACAATTTCCTTTGAGATTGTTCTAATCTAATCTACCAAATAGTGAGCTGACATAAAAATGTGCAGCAGTATCCACACTATCTCTTCCAATGACGTGTTGCGGTGTGTGGGTGCCCACCTACTGGGAAGCGTGAGGTTATTTAAACTAAATGCCTCCCATAAGGAAACGGCCTCGCTTTCACAGCCAGTTTCACTTTTCATACTCCTATTAATCCTTTGATTTCTTTTAATGCCGTTGGACACTGCTAATCAAATGGCTTCATGCAAATTCTGTCTATCCCCTCCCTATTCAGGGGCGGTCGGAACGAACTCACCACTGATACTGCTCATGCCAGAGTTGGGACTGTTGTACATACTCAGCTCATCCGATCCTCTCTACAGAAAAAAGGAGAGAGACAGAGGGAGACAGAGTGTCAGGCACAGCTGTTAAATAATGGGAAAAACAATTTCCATTTTCCAGACAGACCCCTCAAAGACAACAGTAAAATAAAGCCCTGAGAAGACACCATAAAAAAAACAAAAGGATGGTAGAATAGAGACAGGAGGAAGGCGACATAAAACAGGAGCAGAAGAGTGGTCTGGCTCTTCCTTTGCTGGTGTGTGGGTTTAATCTTGCTGAATTTAAGATGTCAAGATGTGTCATTTCATCCAGAGCTGCTCTGGGTCCCAGAGGGCTCAGTGGAGCTGACGGGATCCCTGTGCTCTTAAACCTGACTGATGGGATGACGAGGAACCTGGCTGGGGACCCATTACACACACAACTTTCTAATAGCTTCATACACCTTCTCTACCCCCTTCTGTCTGACTGAATTTGAACCAGTTGTTGTTCTGTCACTGACATTCTTTATGGTTACGATAAACTAGATGTTGCAGGCCCTGGTATAGCAACATGGCACAAATAAATTGAAGGGTAATAAAGTTGTCTTTGACTTAGACCAAAATGTGAGCACAGGCTGCTTGTGCTAGAAGAATAGAAGAAATGATTTCTCTCCCAACAGCTGGCAACTTTCGGTTTTGTCTTTGACATGAAATATTGATGAAATAAACAGGGTGGCAAAGACGAGTCTTATCAGAGGAATCGGTGTTTTACGACTGTTCCGTTTCCCTTCAAGGGACGACGTTAACTTTGTTTTGTGCAGACGGAAATGCAGCTGGTACTCAACAAATCAGGTTAGGTATCCAGAACCACAATGCATTTACACAAGTAAACAGGTTTGTTTAGTTATTGGCCAAAACAGGAGCCCTACCCATTTCAACACAGCCATTCTTGTGTTGTGAGAGCTAGAGACAGGTTTTCATATTTTTATAAGTTAATATCAAGCCACAGCCTAAATGGAAATTTAAAAAGAAACTAAGCCTCTTCTTCTTTCTTCTTCTTTAGAGCACGTCTCTATGTATCCGTATAATGATGTTTATGGTGGAACAACTGGCTTAACATACAGCATTATCCTTAGTCTGAGCCAATTCTCGCAGCTCGCTTTTTCTAATGTCTGTTTTAAAACATCTAAAACCATTGCAACCATCAGTGGATGAATTACCAACCATAAAAGTAAATTAACTGGGATGCAGAACGGAGGCGCTTGATAAAGGACACAATGACTGGGATTAGACTATGTCACTTTAAAGGATTACATCCAATATATTCAACTTCTGGTCACCCCAGGTCTCTTAAGTGGCAAAGTCTGGACGTACACAAATCGCAGTTTGGTTGCACTGATATCTGATCTGCCAAACCACTTTGAGAAATGGTCCAGCATGCATTTATATTCAAAGTGCCTGTAGCCTGGATGTCAGACATCTAAAACTCATTCACCGGAAAATCATCAAGAAATCACACCCACGGCAGTGCAAGAGCCACTTGTGGCACACAGAGAAAAGTGAGCTGACAGTAGTGAGGCTGCAGCAATTCACAAATGTGGAGATTCACAATGTGCACATTGAGAAACTGTGAATCCAGTCAAAATCTGAAGTTGTGTACAATATGGTCCCACCAGTGCTGGCTACGTTCAATATCCTCCTTTCCACTAAAATAGATGACGAAACGCAGGAGTGCAATAGTGACATTAAAGGCATGCCTCCACTACGACCATCTCTCAGGCCCTGACTCAACTATTCATGATTTTAAACAAAAATAAAAGTAAGGCACTTTCATGAGAACTGAAAACCATTATGAAAGACCAGGAATGTGGTATTTCTATATGTTTAATAATGCTTGAGATAATGAAATCCGAACTGCAATCTGATCACAGTGGCCACTTTTTACTGTCAAATCAAATCAAGTCTGGTGAGATCTGATGGCTAAATTCCAATTTCACAAGTCACATGAAAAAACTAGTTTAACTCCAGGCAATGATTGGGCTAATACTCGACCATGTTTGTAAATGCACTGGAAATGTAGGTCGGGATGTTTAGTAAAAGAAAACTAAAACAGATCTAAGATTCAAATCGTCAATCTTCAACCCACTTGACAAAAACACCACCACTTTCCTTGAATCCAGCCTGAGGTTATTTGACCACAACCATTTGTTAGTTTCATTGTGGTCCGCTCCGAAATTCCAAGGCACAACATTAAACACAGAATATACCAATGTATGCTTTGTATTTCTTAGGTTTTCAGAAACTGAATCTGTACAACCTAAGCTATATCCAAGTAAGAAAATGCATATCTCTTACATCACATTAGGAACGTAACAAAAATATTTTTTTCATATTATGATAGCCTTCCCTAGCATAAACACTCACAACATACCAAGACTGAGATGGAAAGGTGAATGCTAGACCCCTTTGCCACAGGGGCCAGTGCCGGAACCAAAATGCAAACCATTCAGGGCATTTCCAACCAAAAGACACAGGTGCTTGGTTCTTGCGGCAACTTTTTCGGCCCCAAAACCTTGCTGGTCTGGAGCAAAGGAACTGTGACGTGACGGGCCAGGAGGCAGGAGCAGGAGATGCTAGTTGTCATATGAAACATACATAATCTGGTAATGCAAACAAGCAATTGCACCACGAACCCATGCTAATGCTGGGCTACATGTGTAAAGAAAAAAGATACGACAGCTATATAAAGTCAAAACGTACCAGCCACCTTGTGCATAGTCGCTGTTATGCCATTAGTGCGTTATGCATATGCATCACTGAACCTGGCTATTTAGGTGTATTTGCAAGGCTAAATTTAGCGCTTGAAATAACAACACAAGCTCTTTGGTTTGTTGTTGTCCTCGACTTCCACATTCCGCTCAGGAGCACGCCCGCGTCTGTAACGTAGTCCGTTTAGTTCCAGTAGCCACTTGGAAAGCACCAACAAAATGAAGGGCTTGGTAAGTTATTTTAAAATTAAGTCTTTTGGACACTAGTAATGGCACGGCCAAATCAACTTTATCTAGTATCCCCTTTGAACAACTTTTTTTTTTCCCATTTTAACCACTGGCCCAGTTACCTTGCACTAAAAAGTTACCATACCACTGAGTGCTCACACTGTACCATCCTACCAGTTACCATTTACACCCTTGCATCACAAAGCAGCAAATAGCATCTAGTCTATATAGCTGAATATGTTTATATCTCATGTAATTTGCACAACAAAAGCTATAAATGATATACAAATTTCATTTTAATTGGGCTTATAGAAAAGGGGAAAAGATGGAGGGTGAAGGGTTGAGTAAATTTGAAGCTCACCTTCACACCAACTGCAACATCACTGATGCTGAAAGACAAAAAAAAATAAATAAATGTGCATGTGCATACGCATACACACACACACACACACACGCACACACAATTATCTAGCTAAAACCAAGGGATTTATGGATTTAAATAAATGCAAACAGATAAACAATTTGAACATGTTAGTTACTTGCAATGACATGAATAATTATGTAAGGTGGAAAGAATGTAGAATCCACGTTACTTGCTACAGCATACTAAAACTCACCCTACACACAGTTTGACAAACTTAAAATTAATACTACTTAAAGTAGTGGTTTCCTTTCGGTTGCATATCCTTAAAATTTTGTTACTGTAATAATTTTCCACTAATTAATTCATTGTAATTGCTATGCATGTACTTCATATTTTAGGTACATCTTGATATAGTATGCAGCCTTGTTTCCTTTGTCTGGTCTTACTAAGTTCCTCTGTAGATTTTCCACACCGTTCTAGTACTTACAATCTATACTCTTCCTATCCTATCCATTTACTGTTTCTTTACTACTTACTATCTTTATATCTACAATTGTAAACTGTATATAGTTTTGTATATTTACATATGCCCCATTTGTTGAGTTATTATTTGGATCCTCTTTTTCTTCGCTGTAGTCTACTGCTATTTGCTGCTGCAACTACCCAGTTTCCCAAGGGTATCATTTAAGTTTGATTTTAACCTAGCGTTACGTTAGGTCATGTTTCAATGTAACCAATGGTCATTCTACAGCCTCATGACACACCCATTTATAGCTGCAACATTACAGAAATGTTAACGTTAGTCACATATAATACACTACAGCCACCTCGAAATTATACAATTTCGTAATGCTGCTACTTATTATAAGGGAATATTAAGATTAAACAACCAACCGTTTATTCTAGCTAGGTTTGCATACACTTGTAAAAGGATGCTAACGCTAATTCTGGCTAACATATTCAGAAAATAGACTGGACCCATTTCGTTAGCCAAAGCTACCGTTCGCTGACGTTAGAACACAAAGGATCAACGTGTTGTGTTGTAGCCTAGCGGTTTGCTAATGGTGACTAGCGTGTTCACTGACAAACGGCAGCAACAAAGACGTTACCAGACAACCACGGTACCCCGTAGCTTCTGTTTTCATAAGTTTTGAGGCACGTAACCATTACTTTCATACGCTTTTTTTCGAAAACAACTTAGCTAACTAACGGTGAAAACAGCAGCCGTTACCTACGTTAGTTAGCTAGCTAGCTATTCCCACTATAGAAGAGAGCGCGTGGCTATGGAAACCCCTCACGTTACAACGTAAGCTTTTTTTTAGACCTATTCCGACTTGCAACGCCGTAATCTTAACGTATTAAGGGCCAAACGTATGCAGAAATGACTGTAAGTTAGAATACATCGGTGGCAAAACGTTACCCGTCCATTTCTGTAGAAATTGTCTCAGTGACTCCGCTTTCGGTCCAGTTTGTCGTACCGACAGCGCGCACACACACAAACATACACACACACACGACTGCAAAATGGAGGCAAATGGCAGTTATGAGACCAGACAATGGCGGAAACGGCCGAAGTTTGGCGGAAAGGCACGACGCGCTGCTGTGATCTTCCACAGTGCGAATGCTCCTTTTCATGTACTCTGCAGATACGAACAAAGTCTGCCAGATGGTCAAAGCAACGAGGAGAGAGGGGGGTTGTAAGGTGTAAGGGGTAATAATTAATGAAAGTATTCGACTGCATGAAATCCTGTATACTTTTTGTCACATCGGCGCCTAGTTAACTGTTCCTGAGTTGCTAAGATGTGATCCTTAGGGATGGTGAACATGGGGATTGTCAGGTGTTTGTGTAATAATAACATACATCACTTTTACATATGCATATATATTTTTTCCCATTTTGTGTAATTTGTATATGTATCGATCTTCACTTTTTGTTTTCGCTTTAACTCACATTTTTGTTGCAAAGATACTTTAACGGACACATTGTCTGATTCACAAATTTCTCCATTCAGTTTTTGCAGCAATAATACCTAATATACCTAGTTATGAAATCCAGTCACCAAGAAATGACATACTGGATTATTAAGCATTACTCTAGATGGCTTGATAAGGTCATTTTTAGTTGACCAGGGTGTTACTGATTTAAAAGAAATTAAGTTTTGATAAGCCAAAATGAAGATCAAAGCAAGATTTGCATTGCTTTATCATAAAATCTCGTTTGCAGGGATGTAATTCTGTGTGTTTCGTAGCCAGAAACCAAGCGCACTGCAAATGTAAACCTGGATTGTTCGGGAATGTGGACCAGCAGTGTCACTGATGCTTAAAAGTGTGCAGGTCTTCCACCAAATACAACAGCAGCTGACTGACGAGCTGAGGGGAGGCGCTAATCAGTCAAAATCAGCTGCTGTAGTGTTTGGTTGAAATGAAAACCTGCCCACTGTTGGGTCACTATGGCACATGATTGATGGTGCCTGCCTTTCCAGCCTATGCACATCTCTGGTGTGTGTGTGTGTGTGTGTGTGTGCGTGAACCGTGGCATTGACAGCCACAAGATTGGGGGCTTCTTTTCTATGCCAAGGGAGAGGGAGAAGAGGAAAAAACAGGGTAGTTTATGCATATGATTAATCTTGACAGACATACGTCATGCTCCTGGGCTCCTGACAACGTCACGCCCTGGGTGAAATTAACGCCTAACTGCTTATCTTAAAGGACCTGGGATTTAATTAAAAATGACATTTCCCCAAAGACTCACTTGTGCTTCCGAGGCTGCCACGTTGAAATTAGCTGATGAGGGGCCCTCTGAGCAAAAGGGAAATAAGCAAACTGTCAAACGCTCAGCAAATCACCGCCGTTTATCAGCCGTGCTCTCTGCTCGGGAAATAACAGTGGACTGACATCCTGCACGGGTGCCTGCTGCACCGCGCATACAAGTCATATTGTTATTAACGGGAGGGAGGACAAAAGCAAGGCTGTCAAATGTGATATGAAGACAAACAATGTGCTCGGGCTAAGTAGGGGAATAGGTTGCTGAAATGAGTTCTTTAGTCACCACAGCCCCTATTTTGGCACTGATAAAGGCATATTTTACAACTGTTCAAATTCCTCCATTTTGTAATAAGTGGCACTCAAATTGCTCTGTGTCCTCAGCTGAATTAAACAAAACAGGGAGACAAAATGACCACCACGAAATGCTGCAGACGAGAGGAGCAGAATTTACATTGCAGCCTGCACCCTTAGCAGTATTGTGGTCTAAATTCTCAGAGTTCGTATGGTCATGAAAACCTGGAAAAATCATGGAATTTCACAATATCAGTTTCCACACCTGCAGAAGTTTTCAGGGTTCCTGCAGATCCTTAAAAAGTCTAAAAAGGCATTAAATTAATTGATATAAAAATAAGGCCTTAACTGGTATTAAAATGTCTTAAATGAATGTTATAGAAATCTTAAAAATGCTACATGGACCGTAAGATTTGAGGAATTGATTTTTATGACGTCGCATTGTAGAATCAAAGAAAATAATAAGTTGCTAACAGATTTTTGATAATTGACAGAATGCCTCTCACATTATCGTCACTCAGACCCAGACAGAGGAATCAACA
>OMKZ01027338.1:0-12159 GCA_900302535.1 Neoniphon sammara
TGGCTGTGGAGTTGTTCTAGATTTACTTTGGTATGTCATTTCAGGCGAGGATACCCCCAAAAAAGGCCTTCAGATGAAAGGGTTAACACTCTGTGACTTTGCTATAGGTTTCTGTCCCATCCTCCACTTGCATGTAAAGGAGGACTGCCGGCCAATGGAGGCTATGCGTGTGTGTGTGTGTGTGGTGTGTGTGTGTGTGTGTGGTTGGTTATGGGTGACTGGTTGGCAGTCCAAAGCTGTTGCCCCCACCCCCCTTTTCCCGCAGATGGCACAAGCGGGTGAGGTGGGCGAGTGACCAGCCTGTGGGCAGCTGTCAGCGTACGTTAACGTCAACAGCCATTCATCTGCCTCCATGAACCACTTACCACACACACACACACACACACACACACAAAGGAATCACATCATCGAGTGTAATGCTGTGGCATCTACCCACCACAATTAGCTACAATTAACAATAATTAACAATCGACCCTCTACCCAGTTGAGAATGGTGGATATGATGAAGCTGCAGTGAGAGCCTTGACAGCCTTACTGGACCACTGCAAGCTTAAAAAAATACATTCATCATTTTCTTTGTGCCAAAGTAGATGCAGTGATGCGTCAACGTTTATGTTCAGGGTTGCTAAGATATCTTTCTCAATATGAATTCATGTGGGTTATTGTGTCCCCCACGATGCATTTGATGTTAGAACTAACAGCTGAAGAGCAACTGCAGTACAAAGGAAGAAAGAGGCCGGTGCCCAGATAAAGAGTCAGGTAATTTACTTGCCAAGCACTGAATTTGAGAACACATCTAATATTGAGTTGGCTGACAAGAACACACTGAAGCTCAAAGATTTTGAGAGAGCAACACATGACATCCAAACAACACCAAGTCTGTGGTACAGACAGGTTCAAACAGCTGGGAAAATGAGCAGCGGTGTGTTTTGATATGTGAAGACATTCTCTGTTCTTGTGTATCTGAATAGTCTGCTCTTTCCATTAAACAACAAATCTCAGAATGATGCAGTGATGCCGCCCAAAGAGGAGGCTGTGTCTGACATCTGCTGACGTTCCTGTGCAGACTTCAAAAGACTGACTTCTGGAGTGGCCGGTGGTGTGATCACATGGTAATCACAGAAACACTAACCATGTCTACGCCATGACAGCAAGATTAGCTTTTTAGGCCTACAGCTGATGCTTTTATCTGGACTGACTTACAGTGGCTGCAACAGCAAAACAAGCTTCAATTCCCAAATCTCAAAACTTAGAAGTAATGAAAAACACTGCAATCGTTCAAATCACAATCCAATATTCCTGTGACTTTTTCTAGTAAAATGCAGTAAAATAAAGCATGCTGTGAGCGTACATTTCCATGTTTTAGCATTTAGTGACTGCAGTGCGAAGTGAACCTCTAATCCTGAGAACTTTATCTATCAACTTGTTTCATCAGTGGACTTACTAGGGTTTTCTTGTATCCAGATCAATTGACTTTCTGTATATGAATTAAGTTAAGAAATAAAAACTCTTTAACGCTGGCCCAGCGTGACAAAACAGAACACACACTCTGCTATGACAGGCTCAACACCTGTCAGATGTCAGGCCACACAGTCCAGCTTTTCAAAGACTGATTGAGGCCATGAAAGATGTATGAGGATGCGTTTGTCTGTGTGTGTGTGTGTGTGTGTGTGTGTGTGTGTGTGTGTCCTCTTTATGCCAGGTGTGGTTTGGTGGGAGCCATGAGGCCCCATCATTTCTAATAACGAGGCGGGAGCCGGCTTCCTCTCCGATTACACCTTCCCCACCTCATCTCCCATCCCATCCCTCGCTCCGGCAGAGGAGCAGCTGGTCCTCCCTCCATCAGGACGGAAAGAGGAGGAAGGAAGGAAGGAAGGAAGGGAGGAGGAGGAAGAAGGAAATAGGAAAAAGGGAGGAGAGAGGAGGAAGAAAAGAAGCAAGCATTGCAGCTGTGGAGATGAATATTAAAGGGAATTCCTGATACAGTGGAGTTCATGAATATTGAGCAGGCCTGGACCTCGAAGCGGCTCTTGGTTTGGCTGAATGGGGTCTGGATGAAAGGCTGCCTGGCAGGAAGAACAAATGACAAACGAGTTTCGCTCCAAAAGGAGACATCAAACATCTGAAAAAACTGATGCCTACTCTTATGAAATGGTTGCTGGCATGGAAGTAAAACACATTCTGAGCAACTGCACTAACACACACACACACACACACACACACACACACACACACACACACACACACACAACACACACACACATGCTTGCAGTCCTCATGCCTTTGTTCTGCTCAGCATGTTTTTGTCAAGAGCGGATTACCAAATGCAAACAGCTAGCAAATGGGATGATCATTCAATTTAGCTCAAACAGTGGAACACCTCATTCAAACTGCAGAGGGTGGAGAGGGCCCCCATTTCACTCTAAGTGCAGTGGATAATAAAAAGAAACTACTTAATAGTCACAGTTTAATCACTTTTCCATCATTTTCCCCCCATGGTCCTTTTAATTTCTACCTTCGGATTTTTATCACACTCTTCTTGTCAAGGAAATTAACTTTTCTTAAAGGGGAAATCCAACCTAAAACTGAATTCTACAGTGTTCACTTCCAAAATGCCATATATTCTCTTTGCAAATTAAATCATTGGGTGTAGTTCATCATTCATTATCACTGAGAGACAGAGGATCCTGATTGTCTATTAAGAACTGATATATATCAAAAA
This sequence comes from Neoniphon sammara, assembly GCA_900302535.1. Classification (NCBI taxonomy): domain Eukaryota; kingdom Metazoa; phylum Chordata; class Actinopteri; order Holocentriformes; family Holocentridae; genus Neoniphon; species Neoniphon sammara. The sequence continues at coordinate 2,723 of OMKZ01027338.1, forward strand.
TCATCCCGATTTGATTTTATTAATCATTCTGAGTTGAGATCTGAGTTGACATTGAAAGAAAAGGAAAAATTTTTGTTTGACATTTTTTCTGTTTAGATGATGTATATGAACAGCGATGCCTGCTTTACTGAGTGCTAAGGAAAGATAACTAAGCAGCACCAACTAACTTTTGTCTACCTAGTCTTCATTCTTATGTATTTATATTATTTTGCAATAAAACTTTTCCATTATCAAATGTGTTGTCCTCTGTGGAAAAAGGTAAAAGTAACACCTTTGAAGGTGCCCTACCTTGATTATAGGTACTTCAGTGCTGCCGGCACTTGGCTGTACTCCGAGCTGCCATCATACCTATAATTACAGTAAAGAACAAACTGTCAGGTCTTTTACCTTAAGTACAGGATGCTGTCATGCTACTTAGGGTGAATAGATGGCTTGTATGTGTTTATACACAACAATGTAATGGTCATTAGTTTGAAAATGTTAAATAAAAAAACAAAGTGGGTCCTCCATGTATTGTTACCACAATAAACTGAAAACTGAAACTGAAAACTGTTATGGTCACACTCTTAGTCTGAGTTCCTGGTTTCTGGGGTCTCAAGTACATTTGAACATTCTATGTTCATCTGCTGTAGGATAAGCCTCCATTCTGTGTTTTCTTATTTGGAGATAGTTGACTGTCCTAAACCAAAGGAATGACCTATGTGTAATATTACAGTGATGCTCTCTCCGCATACAATGTATTATAATATAATCATACTGATACAAATCTCACTGAATATGAAATCAAATGTGAAATACAAATTAAAATTACCTGGCAATTTCTATTGCATTCAGTATAGTTTAAATGTTGACATTCTGATGAGGTTATAAATATATCTGTACTAATCTGTACTATCTGTACTAAGCAGGCACTATGCATTCATCAAGACTTTGTTAACATGGGGCTATAATAAATACACTTGATTTGAAATGATGGCATGTCAGGACACAACACAAATAAGAACAAAGAGAATGAAAATAGATCAACAAAGAACAAAAATAAGACTAAACATACAGACAAAATAACTAGAAATGACATGGGAAAATTGCATTATAAAATGCTATTTTAGTCATGTGTAAATGCAGAAATTCCCATTTCCTAATTATCATTAAATGTATGAAATGGCAAGAGCATCTGAAAATAAGCCGTTAATGGTGCTATGTATAAATCAGGGGTTGCAGAGAGGTCATTACATCTTATATTAATTTTCCAATGTATGCAACAAATGACTATTAATTTCTCCAAATACATTTGGAAGCCTGAAATGAGTTGACAACAAAAATAGGCTTTAGCTCTTTAATTACTCTTCCACGAACAGTACGAATATCCACAAACTGACAGTCTACATGTTGACCTCATTGTCACAGTGTCACAGTGAAATAAGCGAATATGAGGGCTGAACAGCAAAAACAGCGTCTTGCTGTCCAAACACTTACAGGGCTCACTGCATGATCTGTCATATGATGATCATGATGCAGCATGATGATTCACTTTACACATTTAGCTCGCCAGGAAAATGCCAGTGATGACTGCGTCTGTTGTTATACAACTATTGAAGACTTGTTTGAAGCACAGGATTCTGTTGCTTAAAAGTTGAAATGCTCTTAATCTGTAGGGGATCAGCTTAATGTTCTCTCAGTACTCAAAAAAATTAATTTCCATTTAATTTGGACCCTATATTCACTCAACTCTATGCTCAGTTAGGGTTAGGGTTTAGGGTTGGGGTGAGGGAGCACAGAGCTAAGGGAACATCGGGTTGATGGAACACAGAGCTGACGGAACAGAGCTAAGGGAACACAGGTTTGAGGGAACACAGAGCTAGGGGAACACAGGGTTGAGGAAACAAATCTAAGGGAACATGGGGTTGAGGGAACACAGAGCTTAGGGAACAGACCTAGGGGAACACAGGGTTGAGGGAACACAGAGCTGAGGGAACAGAGCTAAGGGAACACAGGGTTGAGGGAACACAGAGTTTAGGGAACATGGGGTTGTGGGAACCCAGAGTTGAGGGAACATGGGGCAAAGGAAACATAGGGTTGAGAGAACATAGAGCTGAGGGAATATGGGGTTGAGGAAACACAGGTATGAGGGGACACAGAGCTAAGGGAACATAGGGTTGGGGAACACAGAGCTTAGGGAACAAAGGGTTGAGGGAACAGAGCTGAAGGAACACAGCTAAGGGAATGAAGAGCTGAGGGAACATAGAGCTGAGGGAACATAGGGTCTAGGGAACATAGGTCATAGGGTGAACACAGTGTGACATTGTCTCCATAGGGGGCCAAATTTCACAGTGGAGGATTTTTTTATATTTATTTTCAATTTGAAAGTAGCACAGTTGCATATCCAACTGTGCTAAGAGCTTAACAAGCTATGGAAGATGTCCAGTTGCCTTGATGTAATGGTCTCATGCAGCTGCAAAGTTTTAAACAGGCAGAGTAAAAAAAAAAAATCATCTATTTTTTAGCTGCTTTAGTTTTGTATTTCACAGGATTACAACCCTTTGATGAATTAACAGCTAGCTGGCAAGCAGGCACTAATTTGTTAGAATTAATAGAAAATAAGCAGAAAATAAAATTAATAAATCTATTCACAATTGACCCTCCAATCATGGAAGCAATTGGTCTCCCAGCATTGTTTTGAGATGTTTATTGTTGTAGTCTTTCAAATTAAAGTGTCATGAAACTGTGAAGCTTTGAATGTCTGTAATCAACTTTGGCACTTGCCGGGCAGAATTACTACAGCACAAAATCACATTGGTACAGAGACAAAGACGCACAAAAATCTACATGTTTGTTGACAACTGACGACGGTGAAAAGTTCAGTCGTGGCCAGCACTTCTTGGCCAAGATGCCTGTGGACTGTCCACACACTGGCTGAGTTTCCCTGATTGCTTGGCTCTGTAGAAAATGAATGGACATCCAGTGAATTGTTGCTCAGTTTTCTCGCAGTGTGAATGCCTCGTTAGTCACTGCAGCCAACGCATATGACAAATAAGTCTGAGGAGCTTCTATGTGCATACCCCATAATAAGAGTGCCATTATAATCTTGCAAAACAAAATAAACTCTATGGTTGTTGGTCTGAATGACAGTTACAGACACTCTGCAAAACAGAGCAAGCTGAATTAGTCTCCTGCAGATCTTTTGTTTACTCTGCCGTCTCCCTCGACTCTGATCTGATTACCAATATAAAATTAATGTAGGATTGCCTTTGTCAGCCATTTGTCATATCTGCTGGTGGCAGTTCAGGTTTCCTGTCTCTCTGATGGACGTGCAGCAGCCAGATCCGTACATCAACTCCACATCTATACATCAACTACAGGCGCCTCATCTTGTTTGGAAATGAAAGTCTTCATTATTGATTTTGGCTCAGACTGTACATCCGTCTCCAATTTGTTCCCCACCTCTCCTCATTTAAACCACAGTATATTAAGCCAACTATTCGTCTCCGACCCTTGCTCACTGTCTTTGTGCGACTAAGTGTGTAAGTGTGTGTATGCGTATTTGGGTGTATTGTACATTCTTAACCTGAGTTTTTCCTGTCTTATGGACATCAATAAAAATTGTTTCCTCATTTTATTTAGAGAATGGTTCATCTTCAGGGTTATGGTTATTAGGATTTATTTTAGGATTCTGGGGCAGCAGTAATCGGAAGATTAAAGATGCTTGAGACTCAACGGTTGTAAGACAATTAATCTGAAAGCACATATAAACACATAAAACACCCTAGAGTCATAAATCTTTCTCGGTATTGCAAGAGCTGCCGGAGTTTCCTTTTTCCCAGTGTTACCTGTCAATGCCAAGCCCCTTGTCAGTGAATGAGGTCGTGCCGGAATACTTTTCAACCTCTGGGACGGGGTGGTTGTCAGTTCAAATCCCTGGACTGGCTGGGCAAGTCTGTGTCTGGAAACTGAATGCGTAATACACTCCCTTTATTCCCATTACAGACAAAACGTTGGCCTTCATCAGTGACTGTGATGGCGCTGATGAAGGCCAGAAGGCTGAAAACATTTTGTGTCCAGTGGGAATACAGCGACCCTCAACTGATGACTGTTTTTGTTGAGTCTGAGTGCAGTGATCACTGATTTTTAATTCCCACAATAACTACTGCTGAAGTACCCTTAAGTACCCTTAACTTTACCCCCAATTATTCCTATGCAGCTGATCACTGCACCGCTTCATTGTATTTAAGTCTGGGAATATGATGCAGGGTGTGCATGAAATATACATGCATAGTTTTAAAGCAACTGGAATATTACAAATGTGGTTTTGGACAACATAGCTTAATGTAATGCAGCTAACTAGTGTGTAGCCATTAGTTGGCTGTTAGGATTATCTACAGAAAGTGAGCGAGTACACTGGTAAGCATACACGAATTTAACTGTTGATGGAATATGTCTGATATACATTTTCAACAGATACCCTCCAGCCAATCAGATTCAAGCATTCACAGTGGCCATGGTATGAAGGTGGAATAAAGAATATACAAGAAAAATTAAAGCTGCAATGGGCTGCTCTGTATGTTACAGCTTCAAATGGCAGCAAGAGGTAACTGTTTGACGTCTAACCTGCGCTCAGCATGCTCGCCTTTATTAACCCAGCTGGACTGTGATGCTTTTATACCAAAGGCACAAGAGAGCTTTCTTTGAACTGAGCACTCATTCACTGCTGTTGGTATTTTACCGAAAGTTTCAATTTGTCACTTCCTGTCGACAGAGAAGTGTCGATAGTCAACACCAGAATCTCATTTGGGTAAACAGGGTGCAGCCATATGGTCTCAATCAGTGGGGAAAGGATGTTCTTCTCATTTTGTGATTTAGACTGATAAGATAAGTGTGTTTTTATATAAAATCTTGCCGAGTGCAGCTTTAAATATTATGATGAGGGATAGGCAATGAATGAAAATGAATGTGCTTTCCCAAGAGTAACAAGATGTGTCTCCATGTGTGTGTGTGTGCATCCTTGTGCACGTGCAGGGTATGCATGTGTATGCGGCTATGTGCATGCTTTTTCTGTGAGTGTGTGTGTTTGCCTGCGTGCTTACAGACCCGAACATCATTCTGCCAAGCGATGCACATCAGTGTCTGAAACAATTCGGTCATTATTGGCTCTGTCATTCAATCAGCTTGTTTTTTTTACCCCTCCTTTGAACACTTCCGTGCTTTAAGCTTGTGGTAATTACTTCCCATGTGGTCGTTGCTTTACACTTCACCATCTTGTGAGGGAATTTTCCTGGTGCCAAGGGCATACAGACAAGAACGGAGAAAAGGAGGAGGGGAAAGAAGCAGAGGTTGAAACACAGCATTCGGATTCCTTCCTATGATAATATCTCTTTCTAAACGTTTCCAAACAAATGTCTTTAAGGGATTAACCTCATCATTTTTATCCATGCAATCAAATGGCATCATCTTTCTATCTGTTTATGAATGCACTCCACTTTTTTTTTTTTTATTATTTAACACAGGGGGAGTTAACGGAATTGTTGTGATGGTGATGTATGGGGAATTGTGTGAGGAGACAGATGGGGAAATGTAATTATGGATGTTTCAGGGCTTGGGAGCAGAAAAAAAAACAAACCTTGTCACAAAGGAGGGTTCAAGGAAGAAAGACAGCGCCATTCATCATGTGAGACAATAGTCAGAAAAAATTAAATCAAGAGTTTTTACATAAACCGCTTTTTTGTGTGTTTCGGCCACAACACACCTGAATACTATTTTACCATTATCTTGAGTGCACTTACGCAATATCCTTGAAAAATTTTGTACAACTCCACTGACAAAACCCACTTACAAAAAAATACTGAAAGACCCATTTAAAGTTGGTCACAGACTCAGAGACTACACTGCAAAAAAAAAATCTCTCTTAACAAATCGTGTAGTCTCGTGTTTAGTTTTAAAATCGTTTTTCTGTAAACAAGATGAGATAATCCCACTTGTTTCCAATGCTAATCAACTTGTTTCCGCCATTTTCTTAATCAAGTGTCATTTTCTTGATCGTAGTGGGCTGATCTGCCTTATTCTGCCTTATTTCAACATTTATATCCAGAATTAATTCCTGAAACAAGTGAAACTGCATTGGAAACAAGTGGGATTATCATCCCGCCGTCTGATTTTTTCACTTGTGTTTAGAAAATCAGGATTTAACCCTGAATGAGACTAAGTAACTTGTCAAGATGGAGATTTTTTTTTGCAGTGTACTGCCCCAGAGCCTGAGTACAGGTCTGTTTTCGCTAGTCTTCAGAATCAAGGACGGCACCGGGGATAAAGAGTTACATAATATTATTACTTATGTGAGTAACACAGTAACAGAGTTGCTGTTCAAAATGCAATAACATAACAGTTACTGTTTTAAGTAATCAGCGTTATTTATCACAGACAATGGTTGACTGACAAGCACTTCAAAAAGTTTCTGTTAATGAAATACAAACGATACTTCAGCGCCAGTGACTGTGAGGATTACAAAGTGCCGCAATTATTCATCTTTAAGGTCAGCTATGATGAGATTCTTTTCCGTTAATTATCATCTGAGCGCTGCAGCCTGTTCATTATGTTGCTGGAACGCTGAGTGCAAGATGTTTTGTTATTTGTTATCGTTTTAACAAGCAGCCCAAATAGTTTAGCCGATACATCAATGGTTTGTTTGATTCTTTCCAAGAGTTTCTACTATAAGCTTGTAGGCATTAGTTTACCTGACTCCCAATTATGGCACTGGACACATCTATATGTCTATCTATTTTAATATAGATTTATTTATTACAATTTTAGGGCTTGTCAACATAACTCAAAATTTGTGAAAGAAATACTTAAGTAATACAACCAGTAATATTGCTATGTACTATGGATCTGTACTATCTTACTTTGTCCAAAAAATACAAAAACTCATAGAACTTTTAATGAGGAATAGGTAATACATTACATTTTGAAAGTAGCTTCCCAGTCACACTGGTCTGGACATACTTTGTTAGATTCGATGCTGATTGTGGAGTGACTTGCGTGAAGGCTAACTTATTCAGTATCATATTTTAAATTACTTCTTGTTATATAAACAATGTTATTTTGATTTTACCCCCATTTTAATCTTTCTAGTTAATATTCCTTATTTTTATGCCGTTTTGCAAAGCACTTTGTAAATTGCTTTTAGATAAGTGCCATAATTAAGTAATGGTGCACTGCGTGCCAATATCGCATGGCGTAGCACCCCCCCTTGTGTATTATTGAGATTATACTACCGTTTCATCATTAATTCATTATTGATTTTATATGATAAGCTGCTGAGAAAACAAGTCAGCGAAGAAAAAGAGTTTAGTCTACACAGCTGTTAGAGTGAATCAGCTGCTGCACATCGACAGGTCAAACCGTCACTTTGGATCAGCTTAGTTATAAGTATTAAAGGTAAACAAAGTGGAGTAAAACATATACAAAAATGATATCATATATAGCCAGTATTGGGAGATACTGGCACCCATGAGAATGCTTCTCAGTTAATCAAAATGTGAAACTGCAACTTTAATGCCATAAACTCTGATTTTCCTTTAAATTAGGTTAAGTTAGATTTTTTATTAGGTTTTTTTTCCATATTGTAGGACAATGTCACATCCATATTCTGTATCTGCTGCTTGCTGCAGCATTACATCAAATAGAAAACATCTACATGTCTTGTGCATCACTTTATACACATTTCCCTGGAATTCAGCAGGACAGATTTGGGATCTTTGGAAACGTTGGGATCTCCACAAGAATTTTGAATAAATTTCAGTGGGTTTGAACAAAGCTCGGCTGCGCAGTAATGACAAACCCACCAGTGGAAACGACAGAGCTGATGAGGTTCAGGTGTATTACCATTATTATCGTTGTAAGACATTCAAATGTAGTAACCCTCAAACATAAGGAGACTGATAATGAGTCTGACCCATTCGGCGAGGAAGTTTTAAAGACAGCATCCTTAGCAGGCAGCATTTTCACACAAGGTACCTCAGCAGGACTGTTGTTTTAGACAGGCTACCAAGGCAGCATACACTGTGCTGTTGCTAAGATACCACATTTGACAGCTGCTGTCATTACCACTGGTCATTAGTGCTCCATTTCCAACACTTGGTTTGATCTTTGCTCTTTTATCTTAATTAATTAAAATATTGTCTCTTAATAATTACATTTACAGTACAATACAGTAACTTGTCCACTGAACACAAAGGATTGTGGGTAGGATACATCCATGCTGCCTTCAAAAACTGGTCAACTGGCGGCAGCAGGCAGGCAACATTTTATGCAAAAATGCAACTGGGACATGACTTGACGACTTCCTGCCTCAACGGACATAATTTTTTTTTTTCCATTTGGGATGCAGGGTAGGACTATGTGTCTTACTACAGGAGGAGGCATCGGACAAATCCTAGTTGGGTTCCTCGATTTGGCGAAATTTTGAAGAAACATTGCGTGGTTCCTTCACAGTGAATGAAATGCCACGCGGCGGACCAGGGGATCTGTTATTGTAATGGTGTACCCAAGTACGGTAACTTTGAAAGCAAAGTTTAAAAAATGTGAAAAGATGAAACCTGTTCTTTTATGGTTTAATTTAAATTCAATTGGGGATAGGGGACTAATATTATTTAAGACCACTTTCTCTTTACTACCCACAAATGTTTTTTCTTGTTCACACTGTAACTTAAAGAGCACAACTGTGCTAATATATACATATAAATCCATGTATCTCTCTGTCTAATATAATTTTGCTGCGTGTCAGTCACCTGCCTGGCTTCACCTGTTGCTCATGAGACTTGATTAGGTAACCATGGTTACCGTGGAAATGAGCAGCACCACGCTGCGACATATTCTGTGCTTGTCGCATAATGCCTCCTAGTTAGTCTGTTTCATCTCATGTAACCTTTTGGACAAAACAGGCTCCTAATAAGGAACGTTGCTCGCTCGGCACCAAGGTGACAGGAAGCTTCCTTGCAAATGAGAAAACAGCCTACATGTTTTGTTTTCTATTCCCCCTATATTGACTTTTTCCCATGCAGGTGCTGTGGAAGTGATGCCACAGCATATATAGTGGTGTAGCATATATAGTGGCATAGTGGTGCCATATATATATATAAAACTAGTAAATAATGAACAATGCATTCATTGCTATGCTCTGTAGGTAAAATGGCTACTTGTAATCTTCACAACATAAATGTATAACCAACAATAAAATCACACTACCTACTATATTCTGGTTTCATTGGATATGGAGAGGAAGGTAGCAGAAAAGCAATGGGTGAAATGAAATGACAACACCGGGCTGTGAAACAGAGATAGACGGAGCAAAGGCAGGGAGTGAGATTGAGCAAAAGAGAGAAGAAAGACAGGGTCGTGACTTTGAATCGGTGAACCTGTGGGAATCGGGGGCCCTCGGCCAGTCC
>OMKZ01027338.1:12179-24613 GCA_900302535.1 Neoniphon sammara
TCCCCTCCAGGCCGCCGGGCCGCCGCAAAAAACGCACACGGACAAGAAACCGGAACATTTTCACTTCCTCCCCCCTCACCCCCCTTCGACCGGGACGATCCGTCAATCTTCCTGCCCTCCCTTTTTAACCTTTCATCAGACATGTTTCATGGGCCTGGCAAAGTGGCTGTCAAAGCTGCGAGGAGGAGCAGGTCACCGAGGGGCTGGCAGGTTATTTCGAGGGCATGACGGCAGTTTGAGGTGGTATTTTACGACACACAAGCGATAGTGTGAATATGCCCTGCCTCCAGCTGTCACATCCCTGGTATCCTGGCATTCTCATTATTTCACGCTCGGATTGACATTGCCACACAGAGATTAAGGGTGTAGATGCAGACGGAGTGACGGGGCAAAGTGTGAAGAAAATAAATAAAAAAGGCTGCAGGCTACTGGGGCGTGCACACGTCAAGTAAATGTAAATTCCCATCTAAACCATGCATTTCTGTCAGTATACCATATCTATGCATCTATCTTGTATTTATATTAGCCTGTCATCATGTTAGACGTGTCGGCTTTTACATATGTAGCTATCTCTGCTGCAGAATTAATCACTTTCCAATACTAACAGGCAGAGAGAGCAATGCTAAAGAGTTATGCTGCGTTCACGTCAAGTCAGATTTACCACAAATACAAGCTGCCAACTTGGAAGAAGCGCTCGCGTCAGCTTCCTGGTGGTAATTACAAGAAGGACAAGTGGGATTTTTATTTTTTTCCGGCCTCCAATATCTTCCACTTGGTGTCACAAATTGCAGGAGTGTCTCGACGCAGGTGGTAAACACCACAGGGAATCCATTGATACTGGCAGTCCAAGGCAATATAAGTCAAAATGATAAGTCACATGCATGGTAATGCAATAAACAGTACTTATGAAAAGCAAGTAGTGTCAGATGCAGTTCTGTTATGGCTGATTTGTAATTGCATAAACTAAAATTACTGGTCACATCTTATTTGGACTGTCCACTGTGTTAATATTCAACTTCACACCAACCTGTTCAATGTAAATAAAAGTGTCAATGCACATCAGTTGACTTTTAACGGAGTATCTGCTTTGTATCAGGGTTTTCATTAGGCTAGTGCAAAGTTGAATATTGCTGCCGTCCAGCAAAAAACATATCTCCAAAATGTCAACTTTACAGAAACACAACTTTACCTTGACAACTTCACATTTTTTCAATTTATAAAATTAGTTTTGTAAGGCTGGTTTTACATGGTTCAAATGAAATGCAACTTCCATTCCATGCAACTTTGAGTTCAACGTGAACCATCCAATGAAAATTATAAATGTGGCTGCATCATCATTTGAACCACCATGTAAAGCCAGCCTAAAGGTTTCATAACCCCAAGGGTTGTAGAACTTTCTAAACCCACAGAAAAGCAGGTAAATACTCAAATTAATTTAAAACATGAAAATCACCAAAACTGGAGATACAAGGCTTTGACTGGGCAGCGACAATATTAACATTGAACAGTCCATTTAAACTCTTAACCAAATTATTTTGTCAGTCCATTCTTCTGACATGAAGTAAATGCATCATTAGTGGGATCTGCAAGAACCTGGCTTGAAACATGCATTGTGGCATTTTCTGCATTTTTTTTTCAAAGCATATGAAATAAACAGGTTTGTGAGATCCTACCATATATGATCACAGTATTTTCAAATAAAACAACAAAATATAGAAGCAGTCTTCAGAAAAATATTTTGACATGCTTTGTGAAAAATGTATAGTGAATGTGTGAAGGCTGTCAATAATAAATGCTGCAGCAGTGGGGCATACTGAGAGGTCAGATGGAAAAAAAATGGAGGATTTGGGGTCAATCCTGCGTTTTCGCAAGCATCTTGTTGAAATGTTCCTGAGGAAGGTGCTGAACCCCTGCCCTGACCTCTGACCTCCCTGTGGAAGAAAACAAGCGAAGACAATCCCCCAGCCAATACACATTAGGCCCCAACCCAATGAAAACATTAAAATGACTCGGGACTTTCTGTTTTCCAATGTTCCGGTAGCCCGGCTCCGTCTTTGTCCAATGAGCCGCCTCTTGATGTATCAGTACTTAACTTCGCCAGGCTCTGTATATTTTCGCAAAGCATGAGTTGAGACGAATCAATGAGGCCCTTACATGCAGACGACTCATTGGCCGGTTGGAGTAATGGAGCGTAGACAGGCGCCACGCCATTGGCCGCTATCGGCGACGCGCTGGAAGATGGATGGAGAATGAAATCACTAGCTGTCATTTCGACTCCATCATTCTCAGCGTTTGGTCACTCTGCCAGGGGGACTCGGCGGACGTGACCGCACCGCCTCGGCAGCTCTAAATCCTGCAGGCAAAGTGAGCAAAGAGTACCGGAGCCAGGAGTCAGTGAACTTCAGCTGTGGAAAGACACACAGAGCCGGTTGTCTGGGTTTAAAGAGAGATGCATTGCAGCCGAGATAAAACAAGTCAGCCCACTGAGGTGTATTCTTATCTTCTATCTTCTGAAGACACTGAGTGACGCTGCGGAGAGTTAGAGAGGGCGTCAGATGAAACTGTGATTTGTAACTTTCACCTTACAGCCAGAGAGGGGATGGGGGATTGTAAATTCCTGCCAGAGGCGCCAACAAGAATAGAATTGCCTTGCAGTCTGAGAGTCAAGATGATTCTCATTGGTATTCAACACATTAGCATGGGACCTGGCCCAGTCATGCTGCATATATTTATGAATAGCAGTTCTTCTGAGGTGTGAAGAGGGAAACAGGGCATCGGTGAGAACAGGGTGCAATTTGCTGTGTGGGTGAGTCGCCCGCTTTCTTGAACTGCCCTGACGTTGGCGGGTTCAACACCGTGCCAAGCTCCTCTCTTAAGCTATTGTTGCAATGCAAATGAACGGGATGTCTCGCTATTATGCTGCGTTTTTTTTTTTTTTTTTTCTCCAAATTGTTCTTCCTTTAATTGCTCAAGTTGAGAATAATCACTGCTCCCGCATCCCGGCGTGGCCGACTTCGGCAGGGTGTTTTCGTTGCCAATCGCCACGTTACACTTGGGGCGCTTGGTGATGCAGTTCAGCTCGAGTCTCCTTGCTCAGCAGAGAGGTAGGAGAGGAGCATTAATTCTTAACCCTGTGGGAGGAGCGGCGGAGAGCAGGGCGGACGACTGCGAAATCCATCTCTGTCTCGTCCCCCTTGAGAGCTGAAAGGTCACTCAGCTGTCAGGAAGTAAAATTCAATACCTCAACCTTTCAAGCATGTCTCTATCCTCTGTGTCCCCGTCAGGGCTACACAATCCCTTTCTGATGCGTCTCCGACAGTCTGGTTGCTGGCTGTACGGACGATTCATGTTCACGACTGCAAAAATCCACATCCTCTTTGACACTGACAGTGACTACTGACAGCCTCACTCACTGACATGACAGGTTATAAGTTACATTACAGTCACAAAATCGGCCTGACGACTAAATCCTAATTACCCATATGTGTCAAGACACTGTCCCTCTATACTTTATATTGGCTTTTATATTGTCACGTTGCAAATGGAGTCAGTAACTGACATGCAGATATCACTCAATATGTAATACACACAGCATAATCACATACAGTACATTCAGACAGTTGTTTCACATGCTGAAATTCAACTTACTGATGCATCCCATTCACCGTATTCACAAAGCGCCCATTATACTGTCTTCAAGTCATGTGGTATTTACTGTAAGCACCATCTTCTGTCTTGTAAATGGCACTCATATAAACATCCAAATTACAAATACAAATCTTGTATTTTTTCTGAAAGCTCCAATATATCCGACAAGGAGGTAAGTAAAATAGAAGTATAGCAGGAAAATAGCATCCTCTAGCATACTCTGCACTGGAAAAGGTAAATAAACACCAATTTGATGCTACTTTTATCATGCATGCTTTTTTGAAACTACAAACAAACTGTGCCTGTCATGAAATTGAAGATATTTTTTTTAAATCAATGATGTTGCATTTTGATATGGACTTGAACGACTTTACTTTGCAACTGATATGAACACTTGCAAGTCATATTAATGGGAATCTTTCAGACCTCTGCCTTCCGTCCCATGTGAGGTGAACGCAGCATTACGCTCTTTTAACATCAGGGTGGGAAGCTCAAATTCTGTAACCAAAAGGACGACATCACACTGATGTGTCCCAGGTTGCACCTCTTATATACACCATGAGTGACAAAAATGACCACTTTACCACTTTACCATAAATATAAATAAATAAATAACAATTGATAGTGAAAATCTGGACAAATATTGAGCCATATTTCAGGGTAAAACGCAATATTTGGTCATCCATTGACTACTGACAACAGCAAACGATCTCAGTTAGCATTCAACACATCCTAGCTACTGTACAATAGCGTTCTGGAAAGGCATATTTTAACTATGAAATATCAATGAACATGTTGGTCATATTTATTTCACTAAAGCCTGGAAATAAAACGTACTGGGTGTAACATAGCTAATGTATGGCCAAATACGCTGTGAAATATGGCCCAATGTCCCTCTGGATTTTCACTATCTATTCTTGTTTTTTGTTCAGCGACAAAGTAGTAAAATAATAATATCGTGTCACTCTTTATGTTTGTAAGAAGTAGAACCATATTACATTGTCCTTATGTTTACAGAATATGACTTTCCCACCCTCAGCCTAAAGTGAAAGCATAATGGCCGCCGTGTGACTATGGCGAATTGATTTTCTCCCACACAAAACTTCTGCTCGGTTGCCTGTCAGATTTCCTGCTACTTTCCTCGACCGCTGCACAATTTGAAATATTGCAACCACGTTACTTTCTGGAGGGGGTCAAGAACGTGTCAGTCAAACAACACTGAGAGCGTGGGGTCCAAAGAAAGACCGAGAGAGAGCAATCACTTTCACTATCCCTGCTGCACCCCAAATTGTCAAGTCAGGTCAGAGTCATATTGATTAAGGGTACAGATAGACAGAAAGACAGATAGACAGATAGATAGATAGATAGACAGACAGACAGACAGACAGACAGACCAAAAAACACAAGTCTCGTAGTGTTTTGGAGTCATGATGAGGACCAAAGGGCAAACAGCTAAAGACAAGATAGTTTCCCGAGTCACAGTAACCAAAGTTTGGGAACAAATCGACCTTAAAAATAAAAGTGAAAGGCTGTTATTTGGCTGGCGCTCTGCTCCTGTGGTGTTCCAGGAGTGAATTTGACAAGGGGATACACATCCTAGTTCAACTTTTTCCTCCAATCTATAAAAACATAAACAGAGCAGTACTGGTGGTTGTGTTTTGAGGACTTAAATTATAATTGGGAACACACACACACAACCTGCTCACCAAATGACTTTACAGGTTAAAATTAGCTCAACATTAGGTTAACATGGTTGTCCCAGTTACCAGTTCCCAGCACAGTAAGCACAGGATTTCCACCATCATCATCAAAAAAATAAAATGATGAAATTTCCTTTTGGAAAATTGCATTTTATCCCTCAAGCAGAGCTGCACAAATGGATCTGATCTGGCAGTTCCTTGAGGCCCAGACCTTTTAACTTATGCAGGTGTTTACTTTAGTCACCTGTACATGCACACTAGCATTCTGCACAAGAGAACCACAGCAACCAAGTCTTCCTTCCCCCTGAAGAAAATAGTACAGCAACAAGGAGGCAATACAGAAGAATAAAACTGATGTCTCTTTCTGCATTGCAATTCCTCAGGTTGGCTACAAAGTGAAATTAAAATAATGTAGTAATACTAAATAAGCTGTTGTTTGCGCGCGGAGTTACAATGTTTCATTACTACAATAAGCTCTCCTGATTTCTCAAACCCAAACAGGCCTCTAATCTTCTACAATTAATGATTATTGCATACAAATGCCGGGTTTGTTGTCCAACGCCACACTCAGCAGCTATCAGCTAAAAACAGACTCCAGTTTTGTCTCAGCAGAAGGGAATCTCCAGCAAGGAGGCTCCAGATCACGTCCACTGTACTAAAACACTGATAAATTCTATGTAAAATCATTATTACACATTTAGATTTTCTTCCATTTCTCTGTGAAGGTTTGTTTACTGACAGACAAGCTGACTGCAAGGACATTTGAATGGAGCAGAGCGCGTTTTCTTGTCTTTTTACAGTTACTTTTATGTCTTGCACAAGATCCACGCAGGTTCACAGAGTATGCGCACACTCCAATGATCGCAATCTTTATTACAGGATCAATTACTGTACATCGACTCTAACATCGTGTGTATCAAAAGACGAGACTAAAGGCTTTCCCAAGTCGACTGTGCGAACGTGTTCCATGTTCATCAGGACCGGGTGAGGAGTTTTGAAGGTCTCTGTTGTCTAAAGCGGCGAAAACGACAGCAGCGCAACAGAGACCCCGGTGCCTCGGCTGTTGCTCTTTGATCATCAGGCATGACGGCCGCCTTTTATGGCACTTTGAAGAGAAAGGTTTGGGAGAAGAATGCAGAGATAAAGTATAAAGTCTATAAACAATATCAACCACATCAATACCAACACGGGCCCCATATACGGTGAAAAAGAAATGTCACTGTGCAGACATGCCCTGGAACTACATTTTCCTCCAAAGAAAGACAGTGTGGTGCAACATCGCCCCTTGATAAAAGGAAAACCTTCAAAGGCACACTTAAGAGGTAAGCACAGCTACCTGTAGTTAATTTGTAAAAAATCACACACATGCACACACACAATGTAGTAGCTAAATGCATTAGATTCACTTGTTACTCCAGCTTGGTCTCAAACTTTTGTGAAATCAGCACAAAGCTGTAAATGTACTGTAAATCATGAACTCTGTGCATGAAAAGTGAGAGAAATGTTTCCAGTTTCTCATAATGTGATTTAAGCACTGGAAAACAATTCACGGTGATTAAAACTGTAAAGGGAAAGCAGGAAATGAGCAAAAACTCCATTCACGCTGGAATTGCCATTTAACCCTAACCTAACCCTAAGCAGTTGTTTTACTCAGAATTTTAACCGTTTGCTAACCTTTTCACACAGCAAGTGTATAAAAACGGTGTGTCCAGGCCCGGCAATAGGAATTTTGGAGTGGGGGACAAAATGTGCTTGTATGGGCCCCCATCCCACCCCTCCCTGATGACATCACAAGCCATTATAAATAGCTCTGAACCATTATGCATCCAGTGACAGAGCCTCTGACAACCATTTCAATGCAAATGCAGATTTGCACACCCTTCCAATCCTGTGCTATGATAAATATTCTACTCAATATAATCACTATGCATAAAAGATCAAGTAAATATCATATATATCTATGCATGCATTCTTTCAAATTGTCCAGCGACTTCTGTTACTGCATGTAGCCTAGAACATAATTAATTAATAACAGGAAAAAAAAGTATTTATTTATTTAAAGGAATTTATGCAAGGCATTAAACACATGCAATATCCTATGTTTTCACATGAACAAGTTCATGTAATCTTATATCAATTCAATCTTGATAGGTTATATTAGTTAAGAGCCAAGTTAGTATTTATCATTACTAACTAATATGGACTTGGAGTAAATTTAGCAATTTACTTTCACAACAGAGGCTCTATTGGAGTGGTTGCAGTGCTGCTGTTCTGTGTGTTTGCCAAATGACAAACATGACATCATGTGCACATTAGGTGCAGTGTTCAAGACCAATTTAGATCAGTTGCTATGCATTAACCAATTTTTATTTTGAGGCTGCACTGCTGATGGGCATGCATGACAAACATAGATGGAGAGAGCTGCAAAAAAGCAAAGACAGAAAGAAAACTAAAATCACTGGAAAAGCTAAGCTGAACAAGAACGAACCTGCTTCCTAAGACACACAATGCAACAGAAATCTAACATTATAAGAGCACTAAGGCAGGAGACAGCAAACTGACAGTTTGGTTAGCATCCGATCAAATGAAATTAATGTGTTTGTTCCGCTCTCCATAATAACCATCCTTTTTGTTCCACTTCTTCTCTGTTGTTTTTTACGGCGTGGTCTCAAATGATTAATTACAGCGCTGCTTCTTGCTCGGCACCTGCCTCTCTTTGATCCACTGTCATGGTGAGACCATGACAGCCAAGGCCTGCCCAATTCCAGCCGAGCTCTGCAGTTATCTAATCAAGCCCCTCACCATCTTATGTGGACGCGGCACTGGGAGGACTGGTGGGATAAGCCTATTGGAAATCAAATCTTTTCCTACAACTGCTTGGACAATGGGGGGAGGCTTGTGGATCGGTCAGAGCAGCCTAAGAACCACTCAGCTCTCTGTGTGTGTTTACATCAATACCCCACTCCTCTGGGAAGATGGAGAGGAGGGAAAGAGATAGGGTGAGAAAGTGGTGGGGGGATGGTGTGGTGGGGAGAAGGGGGAGTTGACATAAAGGGGAAAGAGAGAAAGGTGGGTTGAGGGAAAGGATGAAGTGTGTGTGTGTGTGGGGAGGGGGAGGCACAAGCAGAGAAGAAGATGGAGGGATTGATCCAGAGAAATGGGAGTTCAATGCTAAAAGACGGGGGAGGAAGCGAGATTGAGCGGCATTAGCAAGAGAGGGAGAAAAAGAAGAGAATTTCTAGATGAAAGCGAAATGGAAAGAGGAGAATGTGGGTGGTGGGTGGTACCAAGAGGGAAAGATAAAGGGTGGGAGAAAGAAAGAGAGAGAGAGAGAGAGAGAGAAAGAGAGAGAGAGAGTGTGAGCATTCCTCCGGGAAGTGAGCCAGTTCAGTTGAACAATGGGAGTGCATAGCAGTACTGATTAGGGTGGCGAGGTGGGGGATGACAATATGCTTACTGCTGTTCTTTATCCGGACTCGAGCGCTGCCAGTGCAGAAGGCACTCCACACTCAGCAAGACATTTTCTCTCCAACCAGCGCCGTGGGCAATTAACCCAACCACCTGCTGCTCGCCAACAAATTGCCTCTCATTCGTGCCAATCCGGCTCCGCCGAAGAAGAAGACTGGCAAGCAGAGTCGAGACGCGGCCTGCTCGAAACCCTCACAGTCGTTTGCGCTTTTTTTTGTTTTGTTCCACTGAGAACGGTGTGTTTCATACAGATGCATTCCTGGGTGAGAGAAGGTGTGACTGCAACATACGTACAGGAGAGACAGAGGTGGGGGAGGGGGGATCACCCAGGGCCCAAAGGTGGAGGGGCCCTCCGAAGACATGAAACTTAAATGCAGATTACAGTTTTATTTAAAGCAGATTAATTTAGTAGGGATATTTAGCAAAATAAATAAGATTACAAACTGATTTGGAATAAAAATGGGTCCTTGGACTCTGCTTGCTCAGCCCTTTTTTGAACATGGTCTTAACTGATGCTTACTCGAACAAAAACCAAAAAATAAATCTTTTCTTCTTAGCCAATGGGATTCACGCATTACATAAGTTTGAAACTTTCCAGCCTCAATTAATATGTCCACATGCAACTTTTTCGAAGATAAACAAGAAAACAAATAAACAAACAAACAAAAAAAAGCATGGTGGTGAGAGCTGCAATAATTGGCTTTTGCATGGGCCACAGAATTTTTTGGAACGCCCCTGGCTTCAGTACACCTTAA
This sequence comes from Neoniphon sammara, assembly GCA_900302535.1. Lineage (NCBI taxonomy): Eukaryota > Metazoa > Chordata > Actinopteri > Holocentriformes > Holocentridae > Neoniphon > Neoniphon sammara. Next base: position 21,751 of record OMKZ01027338.1, read on the forward strand.
CATAGATTCTCTGGAGGTCTCTAGAACTCTACAGGCATAGAATTAATTTCTACCAAAAGAAACTGTACACAGTAAAGGCAAATGCACGTTTTAGGGTTCAGTGGTGCCTGAACCATAGGCACTGTTCTACAGCGATGTGGAAAAAAATGTGATTTGGTCTTTCTTCACCATATTCTCTGTAAGTGGGCGAGTGCCTGTGTGGCGAACATCAAGAGAACGCTACAGGCCTGAATGCTGCACCCCTACAGTGAGGCGGTCCACTGGCTCTGATGTGCTGTGAGGGGCATTTTCATGACATGGTTTGGGTCCATTTGTCCCCTGAGGGGGAAACCTCACTGCAAATCAATACAAAGTTATTCTGAGTGATCAGCTTTAGGATAAAACTTTTCTATCCTGATGGGAGTGCTCTTCTCCAGGATGACAAAGACCCCCATCCACAGGGAATGAGGGCTTAATGAAGACTATTATTAACAAGGGAATATCTTTTGGAAGAATTTTGAAAGAATGTGTTCACCCCTCCAGCAGAGTTCAGAGAATCCATGCCAAGGAGCACTGAAGCTGTTCTGGTTGCTCGTGGTGGGCTAACACTTCACTAAGACGCTTTATATCGGGTTTCCTTTAATTTGTCATCCATCTGTATGTATCTGTGCTGGTGTGCGCGCGCGTCCATGCACCTCATCCATCTGGTTCCCTCCTTCATGTGGTTTGGACCATACCATATCTCACAGGGGACTCAGCAAAGTGAATTCATCCATCTCGAGAGCGCGATCTGGAACAAACCACCCGCTTTGATCGATGGGGGCAGATACGCTGTTGGAGAGGATCAGAAACACTCAGGACTGCCGGACAACAGAGAAATTGGCTGCTATACAATCAGGCGACTATAAATTTAGAGCCTGTCTGTGCAGGCCTGACCCATCTCTTAGAGTCTTTAAATTGAGCGTCCAGAAAAAGGGAACACTTCTGAGAATACTTGACAACAGTTGGAGGTGGATCAAGAAAACATGACTCAAATTTGTGCATAAATTAGAATAAAGTCCAATAATTAAAGTTAAATTCTGCTAATTTCTAATACTACGGATTTGGGAATTAACGTGCATTAAGTCAGTGTTACAGTGATGGTAACCCAGAGTTTATTTGCACACACAAAAAATGATGAAACACCGAAAAGAACCAAACCAAAGCAAAAAAAAAACCCAAACAAACAAAAGAAAAAAACAAAACAGATGGTGCAGGAAAGATTAAAACCCCAAGGGGCTTATAAAAGCTTTTCACCTCGAAAACAAAGAAGAAAATCAAGATGACAAACCGACATGCAGCTCAGTTGAATAACAAAAACGCAACAATGCTAAAACAAATGGAGGGGAAAATGGAATTAAACAAAACGAATGAAGGAAAACCGAGGCAAAGGAGTGATGGATCAAAGGAAAAAGCCAAGATGTGGTGACAAATGTCCTAATAAGTCCATTTTTGAAATTGTTGACTGATGTAGATTGATTGGCAGTGTGCATGTAAGCCAACTGAAATGATGCATATTATCTAGTTAATCCATATCATCATAAATAAAGGAATCAGAATCTCTTTACTGTAAATACTGAGAAGATTGATAGATTGTAATTGATTTCATTAATCCGGTCAGTGTCTTTTATTCTGAAAGGAATTTTCCAAACCATTACATCACCATCAGCACTTCTCTGGAAATAAAGTACATTTATATCTTGTAGATAATTAACTATCACCAGTGAAACTCTTTCAAAACAACACAATCTATATCACATAGTTCTGCATCAGTGGTTTTCAACTGGTCTGGCTTCAGGGTCCACATTTGTCCTTAGTCATTGAGTTGCAGATCACACACAAGCGAACTTCAGAGCCATTCAGTTTTATTTCGCATAATGTAAAGTGCAGTAATCCAGAGTGATTTCACGCATTGTCTTAACACAAAATAAAGAAGAAAGTGTAATTAAGACTCAAATAAAAAGCCTTTGCAACAGCAACTAGAGGTTAATTCATGCCTCTAAAACTTTATTTTTTTCTGGACAGCAAATATTTGGTAATATGCCTAAAAAAAAACAGGACAATAAATTTTTAGTTCCTTTGCTGAAAAGGATAAAGGGAGAACTTGAACTGCAGGCTGGCTATGGCTTGTTATGTTATCTTCAATGTAATAAAAAACAAGTTTAATATATTCACTGTCACATAGTTGTGTTTGGCCATGTTGTAGATCTAGCTACAATGTAAAAAATCTATATCTTAACATCTCTCCCATTCAGTGTTAAAATCTTGTTTTCTTGAGACAAGTGGAAAACATCTGCCAGTAGGACAAGTTAATCCCAGAAAATGATACTTGATTCAAGAAAATTCTGGAAACAATAAACAAGATTTTAACACTGTATATGTGACCAAATGACTGAAGATGGAGATTTTTTGCAGTGTAGCTTCCCACTGCAGCATGTAAGCTGGTCTTGCTCATATGCTGCAGTGGGAAACTTTAACTCAAAATAAAACTGTTGCAGTGATAACTCTTAATAGATTTTTTTTATTTTCTTTATGTCGACAAAGTGGACCCACACACCCACTCAGACTTGACCCGCGACCCACCAGTGGAGAACCACAGCTAACCTGACCAGGGGCAACTAATTTTTTAACGCACACAAACAAATGCATGCAAACATACACACTCTGAGCCGACGGTGTCAGGGGATGGCGGGAAACTACTCGCAAATACGAGGACATTCATGTGTTTGTTTGACAGTCTTGTGCTCTTTGTAAACAGGTCAACACCGTACACGGGCTTCACAAAGCAAGTGTTGACAATCCCTTTTCAAGCTCGGGAGTGATGCTCTCCTATGGCCTTTGAACG
>OMKZ01027341.1:9414-24555 GCA_900302535.1 Neoniphon sammara
TACCTTAAATATCCCCTCCCAAAATTCCCACTGCAATCATCATTTTCTGGTGACATTTTGTTCTTTTGGGGTGTAATTCCATTTTTCTTTTCATTAGTAAACTTGCTACAATGGAGATGATTGGTTCAGGTGATTGGTGGGCCTGTCATTACAAATGCAAGCTGTATGGCCAAGGTTTGTTCAAATCCACAGAACTTTATTATAAATTCTAGGAGAGATCTAAAGGTTTCCAAAGATACCAAACATGCCCTGTGGAATTATACAGGGAAATGTGTACAAAATGCTGCACAAAACATCTAAATGTTTTCTATTTGATGTAATGGTGCAGCCATACAACAATGGCTTCTTTGATTTGAATATTTCACTCAGTATAAATGTGATGTAGCGTCAATGAAGTGCTGCAACCAGCAGATACAGAATGGGTATGTGCCGTGTTGTCCAATGTGGAAAAAAATAAAATCTAACTTTCAATCTACTTAAGGGGAAATTTAAGGTAAAATAAGAGTTCAAATGAGAGTAAGAAGTGTGCTCTACCTCTTATGTTTGTCTAGCATTGCTGTAAATCAGTGTATCTACAAAAAAGCCCTTGCTCGTCTATTTTTAGGAACTGACACTGAAACCTGACCTAATGGTTCTATTTTAGATTGCCGAATTTTTTTTACCTCCTATTAAACGGCATTGTAGCTGTGCTGAGAGTATCCCCCACTGATTTCAGTGGACTCACTTTTGGCTAGTTCGCCATGAAATAATGAAAATACAATACCAATCAACAAAACGGCACCAGAAATGCAACCTCTATCACAAAAAGTTTTAAGCAGTGTTAAAGTTTTTAGGCTGGAATTTTCCTTTAATACACCCTCTAAAATAACATTCTCCTAACATCTTGGGGGCGGAGAAACACAAGCAGTGCACTCCAAACAAGAACGCCAATATCAACACTCCGATTAAGTCAATCCAGTGAACATTTCCTCTTGTCCTTCCTGGTGCGAGCTCTGTGGTTTGGCTCCTTACTAGTGATCAAGTTAAACTCCTCTCAGGTGTTATTCTGTTTAGCGCACACACCCTGTTATGTGCATAATACAAGGCGTAAATGCTGCCCTGTGGCCATCATCTCATCTTTCCTCTTGTTGCTTACCTGTCTGAGTCGGGCCATGGACTCACTGGGGATGATCTCATTGTGATTGAGGCGAGAGATGAAGCACAGGGCCTGGTACTGGTTCTGCCCTCTTTCAAGCTCCCCCAAGATGAGCGCTCGGAATATCTTCACATCCTGCAACACACACACACACAAGAAGGCAAGAATGGATAAACAAGTGTTTCCAAGGAGGGACTGAAGTGGTGCATAAGACAGAGTTATATTACTCTATTTGTACAGGCTCATTCAGATGATAACAGATATTCTTTCCATTTGTGTACTTAATGTCGTACTTTTCCAGGCACTCAACGTAATTTATACGTGGAGTTTACAGATTTTCAAACAATGTGCACACTAAAAGCCAAGAGGGGTTTATGTTCACTGAACCAATAGTGATTCATCTGACAGTTTGTTGATCATTTTAATTGTCGTTGGGCCTGTGCAGTGTTGCTCCACTCCAGCTCTACTTATTTGTGCTGTCAGATTAAGGCTTTGGGACTTTCTCCTGACATAAGTATCACATTGTTCCTCACATGCCCTGAAAGTCAGAATCTTTTCACACCGCTTTATGTGGAACTGTGGAAGCAGAAAATGAAGATGGTAGAGAATTCACCAAAAAACTTGTTGCTGTTGGCAAGCATGTGAGAGATCTGGCGCCAGCCCCAAGGCCATAAAGAGTTCTGTGAGAGGGCATGCAAAGCATGATGGGAAGCTCCAGCAGTGGGGAAAGCAGAGCAACAGACCTGTCTTCCTATTCATCTGATCCCCCCCACCACCTCCCACCCCCCTCGACACCCTCTTGGCTTCACCCCCAAGACACTCACACACACACAAACAGTCCTAAACACCCCTCCTCCGCTTTTCACACACCCGTCTGAAGCAGACAGGCTGCAGAGGAGTAGCAGCTTCAAGGTTTTTGCTCCCAGGGCAAGAGGAACTCTTGGACAACTCAGATAAACAGGCCAGAGAGAAGCCTTTGTTTTCCTCTTAAGCTCTTTGGGGTCCCACTTCCTGTATACAGAACTGTACACACTGGCAAGAAAGCAATGCAACCTGCCTCAGAGGTGTTTACACTCTCTTGTTGTTTATAGACTACTTTGCATGGCCACTGGTTTCTCATTCTGAGAACTGCTTTTGTCTGTGAAAAGGGCCACTGGCAGGCGTACAGGACAAGCATGGGTATTACACAAGACAATCATGCGACAGTATTTGACCTTTGGAAAGCAAATTACTGAGCAAATATTGATTTATGGGCTTGATGTGATATTAACCTCAGAGTGTTCCCCATCAGATCTCTAAAAGCAGTCTGATGTTGTGTGGAAACATGGATACAAAGACAACAAGAAAAACAGACTGTCCGACTGTCTAAAAACTGTCTAACACAGTGTCTTATCTTCTTATACTGTGGTAATAACCACAGTATAAATATATTATGGGAAAGAACAAAGTCCAAGTGATTAAAGAGTATGCCAAGAGGGGGCGTGAATATATCACAGTGAATAGTGACAGACCACAGGAGACAGAGGTGGGGAGGGAGGCAATGCAGATATAGAGGAGCAAATAATAAGAGTGTCATTTCCCCCCCGAGAGTAGAGAAACATGGAGGCAGTGACTTCAGGACCTCCCAGACTGCAGACACATGGCGCTATGCTGGGATACTGTGTGTGTGTGTGTGTGTGTGTGTGTGTGTATGTGTGAGGGGGCAGAAAAAGAAAAAGAAGGGGGAGGGCATTCCTGTCAGCCACATGGGTTGCCCCAGGGCTCTCTGGGTAATTACAGGGGTGCTGGGGAGCTCCACCAACTCTACTTCACAGGAACCTTCTCGATACTCTACTGTAAGCACCAATATCACCTCCTACACTTGTGTGTGTGTGTGCGTACCAGGCATGTGGTGTTTTTGTGTGTGAGCCCGCATGTGTCCTGATTAATGATTAATCTCTAACGCCTCTAGCTTGCTTTTGGATATGGGCCAAGAGGGCAAGAGGAGGGCACCAAGGCTTGCTGTGTGAACATTATTTCCTGATGTAACTTCAAAACACACTGACATCATCACCAGGGTGCACAGAGCACCACACACAAGCAGTTAAAAATGAACCTACTACACATTTCTGTCTGCAAACGAAGGATCTCCAGCCAAAAATTATTAGCCATGAAGGTTAATCACGGCCTTTAAAAGGCAACAACCAGCCGATGTTGATGTCTTGTGTGGTTTAGGTGCTGGTGAGACAATAATCAGTGCGGCTTGTAAAAGCAAATAGAGTAATAACAATGACATCATCTGCTCTGTAAATACCCAGACAGAACCAGTAGGATTCAACTCTGTTTGTTTGGACAAGACTAGGCTCACTCCTGTCTGTCTGAAATCAGTGCTGCGCTAACACACACTTGGCTGGCACATACACATGAGGATCCACACTGAAGCATCTGTGTAGACACACACAGACACACGCACAAACCCACACACACAAACACACACAATTAACCACCACACCAAAAGAAAAAACAGCACAAGAGTGAAATGCGCGGTGGTACAACAATGATTAAAGAAAGTTACACACCTGTTCAAGTGATGACAGGGAGCATCCAAACACCAAGAGAGAGCGAGCGCTGAACCTGACTGATCAAACAGCAGTGAACTCTTTTAAAATCTGCCAAGTGGGTTGCTAGTGCTCTTTAAATTCAGAGCATTATGCAAACTGCTGATGGGAGAAGAGACTGTTACAATGACTTTGATAGCAGATCATAAGGACACACTTGGAGCTGGTGCCAAACTCCTATCACCAGAGGCAAATAGCGTGTGTGTGTGTTTTGTGTGTGTGTGTGTGTCCGTGTGTGTTTGGTGGAACTGTTTCCTTTTGTAGCAGAACCTGCTTCCTGTGCGCTATGGGTACATATACAGATCAGCGGCTGTCAGCCACTGCCCAAAAACGGCAGAGGACAAAGATACCAACGAGGGAAAAACACACACACACTAATTCAGCCTTAGAATGGCCATAGCCAAAATCGCTGAGACAGCTTTAAACTGAAGACCAAGGTCAGTTAAATTCACAACTGCTTGCTGAATAAGTGAAGCCTATATGAGGCAAATGAGTCATCCCCTGAAAGCACATTTCCACATAAGAACATGAAATTAAAGGTCTGCAGACCAACATTTAGAGAAAATCACCAGGTAGTTTGTTGCATGGACGTTAAGAATCAAAAGAGTGGCATTTTTCCCATCTTGAAAAAGATGTATAATACCATAATCAAAGACAGTGGAGCCTTAAGTTTTTCCCCACCAGACTTGTCTTAATGTCAGCGTGGCTATAAATAATCGACACAAGTCCAGATTCCTCAGCATTGCTCCTTGACACCAGGGACTAAGTTCATTTGGAGACAAACTACTGCTGGCCAACAGCCAAACACAAGTGTGCATTCATGCAACCTGTCTACAGGACCTGTTAAACAGGAGAGGGCTGGGGGTCCATTTCATTGGTGGTTACCTTTTGGTGGGCCAGATTATTTAAGAGGCGCACAAAAGCCTATTCAGACTGTCAAAGGGTGCCATTTACAGTGAACATTCTCCACCACTGTAGCCTTAAGCAGGCAAGCCAAATATGTTCTGTTCACAGAGCATATAGTTGGTTTACTGGCTGTGAAAATGAGAGTTGAGTGAAGCCATAACATCGAGCCCCTATTGAAAGGGAAGCAGGTTGTTTTCTATGAGGGTCTCTGTGGTTAAGAGCGCTTCAGCTGTTCTAGTGAAATGACTGTTGCCAGACATTTAAGTCTCACTTTGGATACCATGCTAACTGTGCCAGCTCACGCTTGCATGCACTGATGGACACACGCACTTACACGCACACGCACACGCACACACACACACAGAGCACGCCACTGGCTGTCCCCAGGGCAGGAGGTTCTTCCTGTTTTCCAATCCCCTCTAAGACCCTGTCTGTTGATAAGGCTGATGGCTGACTGGGGAGGCTCACTGGTCAGCTACGCTCTGATGAGTCATTTGGGATCACAGTGAGTCTACGTGTGCATGTTTGAGTGCGTCTGTGAGAGATTATCTTTGTAACCAAATGTTGAGAGCTGAAAGCAGCAAGGCTTTTCAGTTGTTAAACAGCTAACAAAAATATTTCTCTATTGGGATCCTCGCCAAAATGAACAAGTTTGTGTAGTATCACTAGTTTACACATAAATGTACAGACTGAGAAGCCTTGCACTGTTTGAATATAAAGGCACACAGCATCATAACAGTTGATTCCTTTGACTTCTATTTGTAGAGGAATCAGGACTGAAAATTAAAACTTTAAGCCCCCCTGCCCACCTAAATGTCTCAGATTCCCCTTTAAAAACAACATGAGACTTTGCCATGTGTTTGGTGACGGGGAAAGATATTTGCCTTGGTGCATGAGGGGAGCCCAGTCAAAAGACACAGGTGTAGCTAGGGATTAAAGATCAGGTTGGGAGACAGAGGGAGAGAGGGTGAGACAGACGGACGCAGACAAAAGGAACAGGAGAAAAGCCGCTGTGCTGAGAAATGCTTGAGTTGAGGCTAATTACAGAGGCTCTAAAGGCAGGAATGTGGAGTCACATTTGGGGGCTGGTCACACCTGGCTGTCCAAGTAGCGAGCCAATTAGTAAACAGTGGCAGTGAATGGACACTGCAAACACTGGAGGCCACTGAAAGAAAGGTGTTCCCCTCGACTGTTCCCTTGTTAACAATGGAGGGTAACTAAATTTCAAATGGCTGGAGCAGTGCTTCTCAACTTGTCTAGCCTCAAGGTCCACATTTACTCGTAGTCAGTAAGTCACAGTCTGCATATTGGATAGCCTAAGAGCCATTCAATTTCATCTTGCAAAATTAAAAGCACAGTAATCCACAATGCACTGTTTTAACACAAAATAACCAGGAAAGTGCAATGAAAATAAAAAAAGCCACTGCTACAGCACCTTGAGATAAATTAAGGCCTCCAAACTTTTTTCTAGGCAGCAATAATATGTTTACAGGCCTAAAAACAGGACAAGAAAATATTCAGTTGCTATGCTGAAAAGGATAAAGATTTTTTTTTTTTTGACAAAGTGGACCCAGACACTTGTGGCCCAATACTTTGCCATATCAACTTGACTAATTAAAATTTGTGAGCACACTAGGGCAAGACAATAAAATAAAATAAAACTACTCACTCATCATGAGAGCACAACACAATAATTGCAGCATAAAAATCTGCAATCAACTTTTGGACTGCGACCCACCAGCTGAGAACCACTGGGCAAGAGGATTTGAGTGTTAACATACTAGAAAATAAGGTTTTGCTCATGAACTCACCAATATAGCAATAAAAATTAAACAACAACCTCCAATTTAATCTTTAAAGTCTTCACACCTGTGTGAAATATGCGTGGGCCACAACGAAGGATCTTTTCCTTCACACAGAACCTGCATGCAATTATCCAGACACCCAAACTGTTTTTGGAGACTTTGCATTCAGGAAATGAGGGGGAGCAAAACAGTGAGTGCTAACAGGGAAGGAAATGAGGCACATAGATAAGGCATAAACAACAGTGATGGCCACAGTCCCATTCAGCCTCTAACTGTTGTCCCTCAGTTTTCATATCCTGTTGCAGTGGACATCCAAAAAGTTAATTATGTTGAAAAACAATGGCATTATTTCCATTAAACCATTAATCATGCTTATTATGCAAAGCCAATGACCTAGATTAAAGTTGTTATTAAAGCCTTGGATGCAAATACTCAATACTTGGAATCAAACTGATCAGAAAAGCTTTGGATGTGATCACATGCAGGATGCTTATTTAGTATTTCTATTTTTTAGTTTGTGTGGGTGACAGTGTAAAAGTACTGAAATTATGTTTTACAGAATTCAGTTCCTTTAACTGTCAAGCACATGCTTTTTTATTAGCCTATTTTGTCAATTTTACTGGTCAAAGTGTCTTTTATAAGAGGAAAATCATGCAGCCTCATGCTAGTTTCTACAGCGCTCTTGTAGAAACTGCAATAGCATCTTGTAAAAGCATTAGCTCCATGTATCAACTCATTCCCTGGAACTTAAGCAAGGGAAGTGGTTTAACACTTGAAAGCTGAGAGGATAAAATAGCCTTCAAGACAAGAACAAAAAGTGTACTGCAATACCATCTCAGTTGTGGACCTTCATACATTTAGCACAGACGTGACTGCATTGTCATGAGGGCCACTCAGAGAAGATAAGATTTGACTTGGACCAGCTGAGCAAGCCAGCAAGATATGGACAAAAATGCTTCACTGACAGGACATTTCAGGACATTGTGTTGCTAACAGAAGCCTTGGCAGAGCATACTCCTTTGTTAACTTTTACTCTTGGCTGCAATCTTAAAACCCCTGAAGAAGTTACAAATGATCACAGCTGTGCACAACACAGGCCCAAACCATTGTCTCCCCTTCAATCAAAAAGTGTTACTGCACCACTGTGGAGCCAAGCGTCCCATATCTTTTGACTGTAGGAAAAATCTCAAAAGGTGGACGTTCATGGTCTGTCCCCAAGAGCTCAGGCCTCCCTGCCTGCGTGCTTGGGAGAGATTGTGGGAATGGGAAGCCTTTTCTTTATCAGGAGCATTCAGAGGCCAACATCTGGCCTGCTGGTGGGAGCAGGATAAAGGATAAAGACATCAACGGGGGCTGAGGGGCCACGGGAGACCAAAGAGGGGCCACGAGGGGCCATGACAAGGCCACAGAGAGGCCTGTCCTCCAGGATCCTGAGTCAGCAGGGAACAAAAGGTAGCTAAAAGAAAGGCCGTCCACCTGCTGCACACATCGCATATACTTCTTATACACAAAACAATATAGAAAGATAGGTGTAGAAACAGAGGCAACATAATATATCAAAAAGTTTGCCTTAGACAATAAATAAATAATAATCATTTTAAATAAATCCAGGTATTGTAGAGAACTTGGAGGCAGTTTTTTTCCCCCAAGAATAACTCACATGCTTTATAAGTGTGCATAAATGAAATGCCTGCTCAATAAAAACTTCACAGTACCTTTATTTATCCAAAAACCAGGTCACAGAGATTAAATCACTTGTTCCAGGGAGACAGGGAAGAATAATGCAATTCTTGTGCATTGCATGCCTTATTTTATTATGCAATAACCTTGCTATCTGTAGAACTTATCTCTCCCACATGGAGATGAGCCATAGCGTGGAGAGGGAAACTAAGTAGGAGTGGAGGTCTTCTAAGGTGCTGCTAAAAACCACTTCAGTAAAAAGATCCTGAATATCTCTAAGCACGGGAATTGGATTGCTTAGTCAAATAACACTGAGGTTCATTTGGAGCTGAAGTTCAGATTCACAGAATCTCTGCATGGCTTATCACATGGATGAGTTCAACAACTGTTATTGACTTGGAGATGAGTCACGGTGATCTTACACAACAGTGAAGGGCAAGCCTCGTGTGCCCCCTGTGGCACTTCTAGCGTGTCCTCAACGGTTTCTGAAAACACAACATTTCCTGGAATAGGTGACACTCACCTGTAAAAAAACAAAAAAACAAAGACCGTACAAGTTTGTGCAAGTGACAAAGTGGTATGGTGTTTCGGGGCTGGGTAGGAGGCGAGGCGTGGCACTGAATAGAAGAAAGTGAAGCATAAAATGTGTTGACTGTGCTGGCTTGGAACAGATGTACCTACGAGCAAGGAAAAAAACAAGTCACAGTTGCTTCTCGTGACAAACACTGTCATCTCCCACAAATTAAGACGAGCATAATGGATTTGCCAGCACTCCACCCACACACCAATTTGCCTGAGAGTTAATAAATGCTGTAGCTACACTGTCCAAGTTATTGCTCAAGTTTTCAGCCATATGCCCATTTGCTGGGATATATGAGAAAACTGTGAGAGGAACTAGGGATGGTCATCTGCCAAAATGGGTCACCAATACTAAATATCCCAAAAGGGAGGCGACACACAGAAAGGCAAACCAACCTGTAACCCATCCCCACTTCTTGCTCTGCTTTTTACACAGCAGTCACACGTGGGTGTGTGAAGACTCTCCAATTCATGTTCAGAGCATGCTGACTGTTGGGCGTATTCATGAAGCCTCACAGCTTTGATGAGAATTAGGATATACAGTGGAGTGCACTGACCTGAGGGCAAAACAGGCTCTGGCTGAAACATGAGCCGGTTTGTAAGGCTGAGACAAAAAGAGAATTAATAAGTTGGCTGATGTGCTCATAAACACCACTGTGCCATTGTTTACAGCAAAAGCCCCAGTAATTTAAACATGATAGTGTGAGATTGAGTGTCAAGTGGTTTTCTAACATCTGTTGCTCACTTGACCCCACAGCACAGCATGAGGCTGCATCAGAATGCGCCATTTACTTCAGCTCAAGAACTGTTTAGTCGGTCTCATCTCCTCTTAAATAAAGGTAATTTGAGGAAAAAAAGAACAGCAAACCTAAGACTGTATTCTCAAATGTCTTACGATAGAGCCAAAACACATGGAACCATAAATGAACTAAGATGAACCTGCTGAGTGTTAAGTCACTCGGGATGCCTGTGAAGCCACTCAAATTCCTGCACTGATCAAACCCACTATTTAAGAGTCTCAGTGCATGCTATTAAGACACAAAGTGCAAACTGTCTGACTGATTAGAGTTTCTGACTAAGTTCCTACATCTGGAAAAACCCAATGCAGCTATTTCTTAACCGTTTCTTAAAACCTCTCAAATATGTCAGACATTTCCCTTTGATTAATCTCCAAGACAGGGTTTATGTTCTACTCAAGGTCTCAAGACTGTGTTTGGACAAAAAAACAGCTTGTGTTTGGTGAGGGAAAAGCACCAGAAGTGGACTGGAGTAACAAAACTAGAAGAATCATCAATCCAAGGCTCCAACAGCACAACTGCATCAGATTTGTCTAGTGTTGCAAAAGTGTACATGGACATTCAGCATTTTGTAAGGCTATTACTGAGAAAAGAATTGTGCAATGGCGTAACTGGAGAACATTAACTTTCTGTTCAATTACAGGAACAGATTCAACTGTTAAAGCTTGGCCCTAATACAGGATACAGGATAAAATAATATCACTAAAATATGGTCTCCCTGACAGTGAAAGCCAGGAAGGATCTGGTTGTGGTGAGAGGTGATTGGTGCATTTTTGGCAGAATTAGGGTTTTAATCAGTTTTTAGAATGGCAAGTAAATTCTACTCAGTTCTAAAGTTTTTCTGAATGATAAGCTTCATCCTCCATTTCTTTGCTGATGTGTCTCCCAAAATGAAGTCACTTTAGCACGGTTGTTTTAGACTCATACTCAGCATGTGCTCTATATGCTGAGGTTTTCTCAACAACCACAGATGATCCCAAAATGAATATTTATGGGAATGTGGAACCTCATCTGAGGCAACATTTTCCACTACCAGTGTAAGAGCTTGAGGACCCAAAGGAGAATTCAGACTTTTTATGTTTGCTATGATTTCTAACTTTGCTTAATGAGAGATGACCAAACCAAAAGCATGACAGAATATTAACCTGCGCCATGACAGGCCCACCAGCAGAAGGGGAAAATCTTTGTGCTTCATTTGCATTATGTTGCTCATACCCCCAGCGACTCATACCAAGCCCACAGTACCCAACAGTTCCACTCATTTGACACCAGTTCTAAAGAGGTGCAATGTATAAGCGAAACCAGATCATCTTTTCCATATGTCCACATGCCTTCAGAGCAAACGTAACCCTGTGGAAATCACAGCGTGACTCACTCTCACAGTGATCCATTGCTTGGATAAGGTTGACTAAACTTCCTTCTCACATCTCCCGCCAACTCATCACTCTGGCAAGGTCCAATGACTAGAACATTAACTAGACATAGGCAAATGACCCATTTCCCATGAAATCTTGGCCATGTATTCACGAAGCAGTTGAGAATGAGGCTTATGCTGTCTGATCATTTATAAAGATTACTTGTTGAAACGATCATAGTCACTGCCAGAGTCAAAGTGTTTACAGACATCGCCTCCATAAAAAGTGACTTGGCTAGGCATATATAAATCATGGACCATAAATACTGTATGAATAAATCACATGTGAGTTCTCATAATGTGTTACTATTATTCTTGGTGAAAAGTCTGCAGTGAAAAACTAGTTGAGCAATCCAGTTACATTTACTCAGAGAATACAAGGAAAACACATCCAGGCAGAAATTTAACCTGTGCAGTTCTGACCACGTTTGGCTCTAACGTTCATTATAACCTTCCATTGTTTGACATCCCTGTTTAAACACTCTTCTTCCCAGTTCCCACATGTGTTCATCTGCACTGTAAATTATGTAGGGCAGCTGGAAGTGACAGCTCATCCAACTTTCCATAAATCTTGGAGATACTGCAACAAGGGCTGGATGAAAACCACATGGAGGAGGAATGAGGAGAGAGCAGGAAGTGAGTGAGAGGGGGAGAGAGAGAGAGAGAGAGAGAGAGAGAGAGAAAGAGGAGGAGAAGGAGAGAGCGAGGGAGGCCGACCTGCAACTGGAACAGATAAATCAGGCGGCGGAAAAGTAAAGTGATCTAAGAGGTTCTATTGGCTTTATTCTAATAAACTAAACCATATGTGCATGTGTGTGTGCACACGTGTGCATGCATGAGGGGGAAAGCAACATGGGGCGCCGAGATAACCTAGCTTGGGCTCCCTGCTCACAGATCAGTGTGTGTCTCTTTATCTCGGTGTGTCACCAATGATTGGGGGTGACGGCCTCTTCTCTTTCAACTCTAAATTAGCTGTTTTGGTTAGTGAACCAGACGTCCAGATCAAAAAGGTCAGACATGCCCACTTAATCCTGGCAAAGCTCCCCCTTCACATCTCGCCAGTCTGTCAGCTTCTGTGTGACAGCAACCATCACAGACACATGCCTTTGCTCTATGAGGCTCTGCGAGTCGCCCCCCAATGCTCAGCAGTTATACCTTCCCCTCTGGGACTGGCATCTGTGTCTCCCGAGTAGTTATTGTTGAAACTGAAACAGCTTCACTTTTCAAATCATCAAAAGGGTTGTGATGGCGAGATGATACTTGATCTGCTCTCCTACTTTTAGAAGAATGCTAAATATGGCCGCTGATGGCTTCTGGGCTGAACACATGAGCAGCATTTGGGTTTTAAGGCTTTGGGGTCAGTGGGAACTCACATGTGAGGGAGCAGAACAACCGCCTGCATCTTGGGACGCTGACACTGATCAGCTATGGAGATGAAATAGGATAAGTGTGACTCTGCGCCTTACTCTTGGGTTTATATGTGGGGTGTAATATCTGCTCTAGGGTGTTCAGGCTGGTGTGATGTTTTCCTTTCAGTTTCAGATCTGCGTCCCCTGCATTCATGTCTAGAGTCAAGCATTTAGCCTGAGCCAGCAGGCCACCGGTTTCAGAATTGCGGTCATGAATGAGCAATACAGATTTGAGGCAGATCTCATGAGATACTCAAAAGAGAGAAGTTGGTCAAAGTTAGGAATTAAAGTTGAAGTAAGTGGATGGACATTTACTCTTATCTAGCTCTGCTACCCCCCTCACACCCACCAGCTTGCTTTGGATTTGTTAGAGCAGGGGTTTACGATTATGTCACAGACCCCTAGATATACAAGATTTTGTCACGGCAACCCTGATGTGGAGAGATATTTATTGCTAAATATGATTTGATACAGAATTTTTACTGTAGGTAGAGGTAACACTAGACACTGAAAAATCTTATGACAGTATATTCATAGTTCATAGTCTCATTGGGCAAACTTCTAGTGAATGTAATAACAAAATGTAAATATTACTTATTTTATTAAAGAAGATCTGGAAAGTTTGACCCAAATACTGCTAGTGTTTGCTAAGGGAACTTAATTTAGTTAACTGAGTCTTATTTTTACTTGAGGAACTCCTGGAAACCTTTTATAGACCCCTGGGGGTCCACAGTTTTCACTTTGAGAACCACTGACGGCATATTCTGGTGCAGACAAAAATTTCAAGTGGGTGATTTTACACATTTTCACAGCATCTTCCTCGCCTCACATTATCTGGGTGTCAAACAGTTCCCCTCAAGGCACAACAACATTTAGTGTGAGTGGTAAACAAGACCACCCCTCCTCACCTGTTTGAAGTCAGCCACAAAAGTAATGAGCGTCCCATCTCCCTGTTTGAATTCAAGTGATATCGAGTCTTTCTCACAGTCCGCCTCCAAAATCTCTTCAGTGATAAGCCCGTCAGCGAGCCGGACCCGGACCCGGAGCTCTGACCCGAGTCCCTGGGTCACGAACAGCACCAGGGCGCAAATTGAAGTCAATACCCGAACTGACGCCGGAGAGATGCAACTCGCCAACATCCCAGAAGACGCAAAACCGAACCTGACACAGGAAAAAATCTCGGCGAAGTCCAAAGGTCTACGTTCATAATATCCCCGAATTCTTCTCTTGCATTTCGGAAAGCCCTTTCCTACCTATTCAGTATAGGATTATACTTTACGCGTTCCTCTCTCATACTCTAAAATTTCCCAGAGAGCCTGTATTTTACAGACTTGCACAAACGATCCTGGAAATTAAGTCAACACGGAGTCGACAATCCACCCCCTAAACTCTCAGCTTTTCACTACTACCAGCCTAGTTCACTTCCATTGAAAATCTTTGGGTCCGCAACTTGTCTGGGCGTTATTAATAGGATCATGCGCAATTCAGTTTCCCCCGCTCTACAGGCAATACTCCGATGATGGCACGTTGCTTCTCATTCGGCTTTGTGTTGATATTCCCGTCTTTTTTCCCCTCTGCTATTCACGCAGTCCCGTCACTTCCTATCCGTCGGTATCCCACTGCTCGCCTGGCCTCCAAACTTTCTGTTGTGTGTGAATGCAGTGATGGTAGTAAACTCTTAAAGCCATACCACCCTCTGAAAACTTTGCCCATCCCCCTAAGGCCTCATGTGATCTCCACTCCAACAAGTAGGCTGAGCTAATAATACCCCCAACAATTATAACAAAGGTGTTATTGGCTTTTTTAAATCACAGCTTTGTGGATGTTGTTGCCTGCCTTCTTGTGATGTAGGGATAAATAAAAGGCTGGGTAAACTATGGCCTGCAGTTGAAGATTATAACAAAGCAACGGGCCAAGTGGTACATAAAACAATCATTTCTATTTTTGGAAAGATATTCATTTTTTCCCCTTTTCTTTCAAACAGACTGCTTTTCCTCATGAAACTTGCAGGACTTGATATGTAGTTTGTTATTTATTAAGTTGTAAAGAATACCGTTAGCTAATAGTAACTTATTTATTTTAGACTTAAAAGGTGTATAAAATGAGTTTTGGTGGGTTACTCTTATCAGCATTTCCTTTAGTATAGTGCCAGCTGTATACTATGAGTTTTCTGTCATAAGTAGGCTATTAATTTCAAGCTAAAAGGGTGGATAAACTGAGTTTTGTTGGATTACTCTCCACATTCTGCATATAAAACACAAAAGGTACTGTGCTGCTTCACTTTGGATAAGTTCCATCTTCTTTGCATATCAAACTGATTTTGTGGCTTACTATTAATTGTATTACAAATCTGTGGGACTGAGTTCTGTTAAAGTTAGCAGTACAAGCTGCAGCAAGCGAAAGATGTGTTTTATGAATCTGCAGATTATTCCTGATATCTAATAGCCAGTTTTATTAGAACCATGAAACAAAACTTGTATTAAAAGAGAGATAAGGGGCAATTTTCTTTTGTGGGCCCCCCTGCTAAAATAAATCTATTATGATTATTGCCTTCATGACAACATAAGGTTTCCTCAGTACTACCTGTAGGGGAAAAAAGGAGTGCTACTCCTGACTCCTCAATTTAATTTTATGATGTCCTCAAGGGAAAGCTTGACAAATATGAGGTGAGACATGCCAAGCAGAAAAAAGCCGAGTATCTTAAGTAAGATCTCAGTGCCACGCTAAATGGTAGATTACCAGTGTGTCTGTGGGTATGCGTGTGTGTGTGTGTGTGTGTGTGTGTGTGTGTGTGTGTGTGTGTGGTGTGATGTTCCTAC
>OMKZ01027341.1:24575-35967 GCA_900302535.1 Neoniphon sammara
AGATCTGTTATCTCTAACACATTGCATTCTGGGTGGGCCGGGCCCCAGGTTGGTGACCCCAGCCATGGCAGCACTTGAGCGCTGCTGAGACCAAGTGGTGGTCGCTCCAGTGAAGGGGAAAACAAACAGAGAGGCCATAAAGCAGAGCAAACACTGTTAGCTTGGCCTGGCAAACTCGGCCCTGTACCCTGATAGGTTGGAGGAATGGAGTCAGGCAAACACGTCTCTTTGTGGTGACGCTTCAGGCTATATCTTAGTTAGTCTGACTCGGTGGAAGGAACAAATAGATCCGACAGAGAAATCATACAGCTGCAGAATAAGGTTAATGGTCTGAGAGCTGTATAATTTATACAGCTATACACTGCAAAAATCTCCATGTTAGCAAGCTATTTATTCTCATGTTCATGTTAAAATCTTGTTTTTCTTCAAACAAGTGAAAAACTCTTTTTTTGGGAGGAAGTATAAATATGTTGAACCAAGGCAGAATAAGGCAGATCAGCTCACTAATATCAAGAACATGACACTTGATTCAAGAAAATTCTGGGAACAACTTGATTAGCATTGGAAACAAGTGGGATTATCACTGTCAGATTTTTTTTTTTTACTTTGTTAGAAGAAAAACAAGTTAAACACTGAATATGAGACTAAATGAATTGGTAACATGGGGATTTTTTTGTAGTGTAGATGATGGTATTCATATTATCAAGCATTTTACCAAGCCTTGTGATTACTAGAACTTAAAGTCACAATTCACCCAAAATACAAAAGGATAAAGGGGTAAGTGGGATGTTTTTTCCTTATCTATCAGGATGGATAGATTGCACTAGGGGCCCTAGTGCAATCTGTCCATAGTTTTACATACTAAATAAGATTGTTGTCGGCCTGTCTGATCCGAACCAGTCGCCAATTAGTCTGTTTAGTTTGCCTGTTGCTCTTCCAGTCACTGCCCTGCCGACTCTTGGTACAATGATATCTGCGGTGACTGGTTTGATTCTCCGTCTCCGTACACCAGGGATGACTGCAAGGCTGGTTGGGTTAAGTTAGTGGTTCAGTATGGGAAATACCCAACAATGATCGCTTCTTTCTGATGGCAAAGATGAGTACAACAGGTGTGCCTGTGTTTGTTCTAGGTAGACAAACATAACTGCAAGCCCTGCAGTGTCAGAGTAAAACTCTGCTGGTTATTTTAGGGTCCACGAAAAAAGATTTAGCCTTTGCTGTAGGGGCTTCCAGACTTTGTCCAAATGATAAATTCTATAAATTACTCTTGAATACAGGAAATTGGTTGACTTATTTCATGATCCTCAGGTGATTTTGATGACAGGCTAGCAGCTTACTAAGTATGAGTGCATAACTAATAGGCTATACTAATAACTTTATCACCCTTTTCAATAGTAACAAATTGCTGACCATACGATTAAAAAAATGGGAACGACTACTAATATGGTGAAAGAAAATAGAGGAAGAGAAAGGAAAAGAAAAGAAAAGAAAAGAAAAGACAGAAAAGAAAAAGTCTATAGGGCTTTTGGTATAGTTATGTTATCCAGAAAAAACACAGATTCACCCACCTGTCTTTTCCTTCAGAAAGAAGCAAACTTTGTTGTATATTTCTATACCAAATAACTATAAATCCAAGTAGCCTTTCAGTCATTCTTGGTATATGGAGATGGAGTATCAGTCTGGTTGTTGCAAATAGCACTGTACAAAATGTAGGTAGGGCAGTGATTGGCAGATTGGCGGGTGAACCAAACAGACTTAATGGCAGCTGCCTAGTACGGATCAAACAGACTGACAACATCTAGCTTTGTCAAATAACAGGCAGTCAAGTCTTCATTGAGACATTTCATCTCATCTAACACAGAAACACAAGTCATAAAAATGCTAAATCCTGACAATGTGCAATTCTTAGCTATGGCTCTGTTGTTTTGATTGACCAGCAAGATGCTTTGTATTTTGGGTGAACTGCTCCTTTAAAAATATAATCCTCTCTAGGCTGGCAGCAAATCAAAAGCATATGAAAGCAGCCACTTCATATCAGAAGGCACAGCAGTGCTGCAGTTTGATTCAGAATCATGTGTTTGCTTATTGCGCTGGTTCCTCTTTCCATATTTTTGTGCAGTATCCAAACACAGCAGTCCAAAGTGCAGTCGCTCTATGAGACTGTTTGCCTGGCAGTAACACAGGTCGATAGCTCGTCCACCAGCTACAGTGTACAGAGGGTGTTTATGATTAACTAAGAATTGCGCCGTCTTGCAGTAATTAAGGATACAATTACCGGTCTATGGGTGAAGACGTCAGTGCCTGGCTTCAGCGGATTTCCATAAAACAATGTGCCAGAAAAGTCTATGGAGCAACCTTAATCCATCTGCTCCGTTATCACATTTTTATAACTGGTAAGAAGAAGAGAAAGTGACAGCACAGAGGTTG
Organism: Neoniphon sammara; assembly: GCA_900302535.1. NCBI lineage: Eukaryota > Metazoa > Chordata > Actinopteri > Holocentriformes > Holocentridae > Neoniphon > Neoniphon sammara. Next base: position 27,003 of record OMKZ01027341.1, read on the forward strand.
TGCATTTCAGAGTTTGAACTCCAACGATACTACAGGGTGTGATACTCCATTTCACAAGAAAATTCACACCTGTTACCTTTACAGCATATCTGCCTTCCTAATTCATTGTTGTAATTTTAAAATGAGCTGGAATCCTATACTGAATGCGCTAGCTTAGATGGCGAGGAGCTGTTTGCATTCCTAAGGCAGAAGCTGTGAAAGAGACACTGCAGTTTTGTCTGGTCATTTCCCCCCGAAGACTCTGAGAAGGTGTTTGCGTTGGTCATCCCAACAACATGGCCACAGAGGCTCCCTTATCAAAACATCTGGTAGTTTTACCTTCCCTTTCATTTCTTCCGTTGTGAACTAATTCATACCAGTCCATACAAAAACTAGACACTTGCACAAACAAACGCACACATACTTAAGTGACTTGACTGTTAAAAATGTGAGGTATTTCCACTGTTTGATGAGGGACAATTGCGCTTATTTGTCAGGCATTTGGCTTTTACTAGCCAGGGTGCTAATACTACATTCCACTGGTCTATGTACGTTAATGTGTGTGTATGTGTGTGGACACAAGTTAGTGTAAAACAATTGCTTTTCAAAATGAACTTCCACAGCCCAGACAGAGCTTTTCCCCCAAAACAGTCATCTTTACCAATGAACTTAACAACAGGCTAGACCAACTTTTCATCATCTTCTCAGCTGTATCATATAACATACATGCAATGACATGGATTAAGAATTTATTACCCAAGTGGCATACTTTGTTAAAGCAGCTTTGCTTTCATTGTAGGGGCTGAAAATCCAAGATAGAGAGAGACAATATTTGTTCTGTAGGGTGATCACCATCACATGCAGGCGGGTAACTCGGCCCCTTTAGTAATGCTCATATCTCTCCCTGTATAGCCCTGATATTTTTCCACATAATGACTTGCTTGAACAAATGTATTCAGAGATTATATGGTGAACCAGCCCAAAATTTGGGTCTTAGAAAGCCTCCAAAAGCAACAGGCCGTTGATTTACCGCTGTAGAGTTGCAGCAGGAGGAGAGCCAGTGTGGGGGAGAAACAAGCTCTGCGCTTGATCTGTTGATCTCTCCTGCAGACAGATGTCAGAAGTGTGTGTGTGTGTGTGTGTGTGTGTGCGTGTGCTCATGAGTATGTGTATTTACACAAAGATTGCAGGGGTTGAAATCAAGCTGCTTTCCAGTCCTCTGATGATATTTTCATATCTTTCTCCCCCTCCTTTCTCTCCTCTATTCCCCTTGCTTTGCCTTAAGTATGTGAGGGCAGCAGCCAGTCACTCAGTGTGCTCCCTGCTGTAGGCTGACTGAGGAGATATCCTCTTACACATGTGGGGCTCTGGGGCCAGGGCAACCTTTTTGGAGCACAGGCTCACATGGAGGAAAAGAGAGCGGGACAGAGGATAACTGAAAGGCAGTGGAGAGATGGGAGAGAAGAGGAGAAGAGAAGAGAAGATGACCCTGAAGTGCCACTTTTGACCTGGTCAACATGGGGCCAGCAAAAAGAGGATTATCAGGAATAAGCCTTTAATTACAACATAGTTGCTAGGTAATTTACCAGTGTGTTAATGTGTACAAAAAATAGATGCTTGAACATATGTGAGAATAAGCCTGTTTATCCGTTCATGTTAAATAACCTCATGCATAAAATAATTTGATGGTGTTTAATGTTTCCACATTATGCAAAGGCACCACACTGTGAGAGTGGCATCCAGATGTCCCTGTACCACCACATCCAGGAGTGCGGCTTAAAGGAAAAACACAGCGAAATAATGAGCAAGGGATCATTAACCCATGACTCTGCAAGGAAAGCACACGCACCACCGCTCCACAGATGACTCCCTATCTAATAGTCACTTATATTACAACACAATTCCATGGAAATTCCCATAAAGTTGGGTGGGAGAGAGAGAGAGAGAGAAAGAGAGAGGGGGGGATCTTCTGAATGGTAAAAATAAACAAACATGTTTGGGCTCATAGCTCGGAGCATTAAACCCCACAGTGAGATTCTTTCCTGGCAGAGCCCCAGTACGAGATGAAAGACAATCCCACTTTAAACACAGATGCAGGAACGTATCATTTATCTTTCCCCATTATGGGAGGTCAAAGCTGTTATGATCTAATAGCTGAGGTGGAGCTACCTTTCTCTCCCTCTCTGTCAAGGGACGACATACAAAGAGTTTGTCTTGAACTTCTATGCGCTCAGGGTAATTACAGAACTGAAGGATGTGTATGTGCTCATCTGGTGAGTCCTGATATGTCCTTTTTACAAGCTGGAATACATTCACCTTCCAACAACAATGGTAGAAACTGGTATAAATACAACTTGCAGCCCCTTAGGGTTGAATGAATGACTGATAAGATGGCCTGTGAGCTTCTCTTATAATCTTGGTGTTGACTACAAGAAAAAATCTGCAACTGTATTAGTATTGGTTGTGGGAGAATGTGGATAGGCCTTCAAGATGGCTGATGTTTGGCTGAGAATCTACACAGCGACTCTTCCTCCATCAGATGGTCTGGATTAAAGTCTTATGTCTGAGGAAACACATGACTCAGAAAACATCTGTCAGGGATACGGTAAGATCTACTCACTATTCAATTAATCAAACTCATGGAATGGTGACTGCAAATGGTATTAGGCCCGCTGGGGTTAAAGAAGCAATTACTGCTAATTCACAGTGGGGGACATTTAATAAGGTTGGGGGTCATTCAGAGGGGAATGATCTGACACAGATCCTCTTTGCAAATAAACTTTCTCATTTAACATGAGACCAATGTTAAGATTTCCACTGGGATGCATTCCGATGATGAATTGTTTCGATACTGTTTTAACTGTGGAAGCCCTGAAAAAAATATTTACAACATAGAGTAAGACTGCAGTTGTACTGGGATCAGCTGAAATTTAGTGATCTATGTAGACAATTTGTGCATGATTTTGTGACTGTGCATGTATGCCCATCTGTGAGGGTGAGTGTAAATGAAATTAAGTCAGGGAAAGATCCCCTGACACTTTGTCCATGGTGAGAAGTAATGTACAGGATGTGGTCAAAACAAACACCAGCATTCATTCCCCACACAGTGGACTTGTGGCATTTCCATACTGCTATTACGCTATGAAGTGAATTTCCACAATCAATCATAGATAGGCTAATCAAAATCACTCTACTAAATACTAATGATGACAGTGTTTACCATAGCATTACCATTCCTTTCTTAAGTACCTTCAAAGTTAGAAAAAACATTTTTGGCTGGACTGCAACAGCCATACCATATTTCCTCAAATAGTGGCCGGGGTCTTTACTGCAGAGGGTTCCAGGCCTTTACTGGAGGAAGGTTTTTATTTGAGAGAGGCCTTTATTTCTAATTCCCTCTGTTTGATAAGTATATTTGTTCATCTTTTAATGCTAAGTCTCCTTGTTTTCTGATCAACTTCTGTGTTTTGGACTAACAGGGAGAACCCTCTCCCCCTAACTCTAACCCTATTTATCGCACACTAAGAACGGAAGATACATACATGTTTCAGCCATATACCAGGTTTTGACCTAGTCTTGTTTCCATGCTATATGACAATGTCACATTCTCCTGTATATCTGTTGGTTGCAGGGCTTCATTGAAGTGAAATCCTGCTTTTTTTGAGTGAAATATTCAGACGCAAGACATCATGTTTTTATGGCTGCGCCATTACATCGAATTGAAAATGTCTAGATGTGTATACGCATCTTTTTTTTTTAAAGCTCATTTTTTTTGGCATTTCTGCTTTTATTGATAGCCACAGTAGAGAGAGACAGGAAAGCCGTGGTAAAGAGTGAATATGCATCATTTTATACACATTTCCTTGTAATTCAGAAGACACTGATGAAGGCTTTACAGCTGAAAATGTTTTGTCCTGACTGTAAGAAATGTAAATACTCTTTACCAAAAATTATTTGAGTGCGACCCATTCTTCAACCTTTATTTCAGCAGGATTTATTTGGTATGTTTGGATCGCCACCAGAATTTAAAATAAAGTGGTTTTGGTGGATTTCACCAAAGCACGGCCACATAGAAATGATGAACCCACTGATGGGACTGCTGATAGTAAGGAAAATCAGGTATTAAGGGGTTAAGTGAAGTGGTGTCTTGCAGTCTACTGTTGCTCCTATCAAAAATGAATGAGTACTTATCCAAAAACAGGACTGATTTTGCCCACATGCTAAAACCTTTCAATAATCAGATTATCTGAATGGGCATTTAAAGGATATTCTGGAACAATGTCAAAGAGCTACACAGCTATTATAAAGATGGGGAGCACAGAAAATCATCATGTTAATGGTGATTAGCATGAACCTTGCCCCTTCTGAGACGATGAACCAATTCCATGCCAGGCTCATGCTATTACTGAGACTCGATTATTGAGGGAATTCTTTATTCTGGTGTTTCCATTTTTGTGACCATACCCCATATGTCCATCTGTCATTAGGCCTGCTTCACTGTGCTAACAGGCCTGCTATTCATACAGATAAGAGGCCAGTGTAATTGCTGTGTGGCCCGGCGGTCGCGGCACGGCTGCTGATGTTCTGCCAACACACAATCAAGATGCCTGGTCCAGATTATCACGCTGTAAACAAACCGGTCTGGGCCTCTCCCTCAGCGAATTGCCAGGCCCCCTTCATGCATTGGGATTACCATCTCCAACTGTCAGCTGCCAGAGCTTGGGCTGCTCCTCCTTTGAAATACTACTGGCTGAGTGTGTTTGGCACAAAGGACTCAGATGAACTGTCACAAAATTCCCAGCCAATGAGCCCTCCAGGAAAGCATAAAGAATTGATTTACATATCTGTAATGATTTAAAATACAATTTTGACCATAATCTGATAGTGTTGTCTTTTTTTATTTTATTATTTTTTTAAAAAACCATGTAATTTATGTCTATTTCAATTAGAGGAACAATTAATGTGACTGTTTTCCCCAAGAAGAATGGCAGACCAGTAAAATGTCTATTTTTAGAAAACTGCAAACGGTAAATGAGGGGAAACAGTGAAGCTGTTTTTTATATCTACGTCATTTAACTTTTGTTTTTATGTGTGTTGAGTTTAATTTGAACTAAAGTGTGAAACTAAGATTTTAATTGGTAGAGCAATTTCTTTCATTTGAAGACGATGAAAAATTTTATGAATAACCACAGGGACTAAGGGACTAGGAAAATCATGACTCCATTGTTGGATTTCTGTGTTGTACAGTAGTGAAAGAAAACAAAAATTGTTCTCGGGTTTCACACTGGTTATATTCTATCCTATACTAGCAGGTTTGCTTGTGGAAAACAAATATTTTTCCATGTCTCCTTTGTGTTGTTTCTGTGCCTCTGGTGTCTGCTTTCAATCAGTGACATACCCAACTGCTTTTCTTTCCCTCTCCAAAACAGAGGACCATAAAAAAAAAGTTTAATCACTTCAGAACAGCCTCTCATCAAAACTAAAAATGACAGATTGAGGGGAACACAAATCAAACTAGACAGAACAGGCTAATTTGTTGCAAGACCAGAAATGACCTTTATAACCAAAAAGCACGCAACTCAAGCACACAGTTCAGCTCTTGGCACAACACTATCCAGAGACAAAAATGGAAAAGTAGAGGGAAAACAGGACAGAAAAGCTTAGATAAACCCATTTACTGACAGTATCTATCATCACAGCATAAGTAACTTGTGTATTAACATAGGGGTTCGCCTGCATAATGAAACCAAGGAAACTATGGATGCTGGACTATGCAGGAATGCAGAAAATGGATACTTAAAACTATGATAGCCTGTATGCGCACAGGTCATTGGAAATAAGATTACTCAATATTTACTTAAGTGAATGTTGCCCTTGACAGTTCAACCCCAAACACATGAAACAGAATGAAATGCATGGATGGTTTATATATGATTTCATGATGAATAATGTAGTTGCTGAAGAAACTGGCTCAATACGCCAGACACCAAAATCATTTTAAATAATAATGACAATTATTCTGTGTCTGTCCATGTGGGAGGCATTTTATTTCTCACATATAGGAATCATATTTTCTCTTGTCAGCACCTTGAGACATTAAGTTTACAACTTGTTTTTATTAGCATGTAGCACAGGTGTCTTCCGTTTGTGTCTGAGTGTGTGAGGTCTTCCTATCTTGTAAAACATGTAGCTGTTAAACAAGTTTATGAGTTTTTGGGTCAGGTTATTCTTATGTCTTGACCAGAGAAATTAACAAGAAGGAGAGGGGAAAAGGCTCATTACAGACAAAAAAAAAAAAAAAGATTTCCAGGATTGTTGCTGCAATGGAAGTTAAATCTGGGGGTAAAAGGCAAATTTGGCTTGGCTTGGATTTGCACTATTTGACATTGGCCTTTGTTTCTTCTGTCACAGATTCACAAAAACACTGGTCCAGAATTTAGGGTTGACTTTCACTTCTGACCTTTAATTCTTGTCATTCTCTTCCTTTTAAAGGAAAGGGACATAACTGTCTCCATCATCAGTAAATCTCGCCTGCGTCCCAACAGCGCAGCGGTCAAACAAGGAGCTAGACATTCTCGTGAACGTGGGAGTCAAGGGAACAGAGCATCCATGATGATTTAATTGCCTTTCTCATAAACACGCCTTTGTCTGGTTGTGAGTCTGTTCACATGAAACAGGTCTGGACCGCACTGAGCCATCTCTGTGTCTGTCTGTTGGCTGGTCAGTCTGTGAAAAGTCTGTGTGACAGAGTCATGCCCCTGACTTATGCTGTTATGTCATCTCTGGGATGACAAAAGAAAAGCGGCCAACTGCATGCATTTACAAAGAGAATCCCACAACTTATTCATAATTTATTCAAAAGCACAGTTTGCATGTGCAGGTTGAAAGGGAACGAAAAGGAGAATAAGGTAATAGGGCAGCTGGCTAGCTGTTAAACTGTCAGAATCAATTCTTTGTCATATTCTGTATTTTACCACAGCTTGCTATGAAATTGGAGACGGCACGGATCATCCTGGGCTTCCAGCTGCAAAGTGCCTCTGTGGAATGTCTGCTGATAGATGACAGAGATTCAAGGTTTCATCAGACGCGCACACACACACACACACACACACACACACATGCACATACCATATGCACACACATTTGTGCGCACACATGCACATGAACACAAAAATGCCCTCTAACCTCAACCTCTGGAAAAGAAGATGCTAGGAGGAATTCTCCAGAGTGCGTTCTGACTTGGGGAGGAAGGCAGGGAGGAGGAGAGAGTGTAGGGATAAGAATGTGGAGGAGCAGAGGAAGTAGAGGGAAATAAAAAAGAGGGGATGGGGTAGAGGCAGATGAGGGCTGCAAAAATGCCACATTCAATATGCTTACTTGTACACACAAAGCTTAACTGCAGTTGTAAAACTGTCCCATTTCATGAGAATGTTGCAGAGCTCACCTAAAGCCAGCAGAGCTGTGCAGAAATGGTTCAGACTTTCTCTTTGGGTGGTGAGTAGGTGAAACTTTCTTCAGCACACTTTTTTTATTCCACCCATGGGATTGCTCTATGGATTTAAGCGCTATTTTTGTACCCTTTTACAAGATATGCTAGCCTATAGGTGAGCCAGAACGGTTAGATGAAGCGTTTAAAGGGCAACGACACCGTAGACACAACAGAAAGTGGATATGTTTCTCTCCTCCTTCTGTTGTTGCGTAAACCAAAGATTTTATCTATTTTGATTAACATTCCTGCGAACCTCTTTCTCACACACACTCCACCTGATAATCTGTGATAAAAACTGGGGGGAAAACTTTAGTTGGGTCAAATTACCTTTTGGTATTTTCAGAGCCAAGAAGGGCACATCCATTTGTGTAAGTCTACCTTTGCACTCATGTTAAATAGGTAAACATAACCACTACAATGTGGAAGTAACACACACGTTTTATGGATTGCGTCCCAAGGAGAGATTAAGCACCAAGGCGCAAAACCAATACACCTCCCTTTGCATACTAAGGTCCAATGCAGTGCAGTCATCCTGGGAAAAATCAAACACTTGTATAGATCATTTAATCACCATTAAGGAGCTTTTGTAAGAGGTTCGCCTCTCCTTTTTATAGCAAGAAAATGGCATGAATGCGCCTCATGAAGCCATACTGTGCTCAGTTTATGGCAAAAAGTTGAAATCATTCAATCACTGTTTTTATTGTCACCCAAGCTTAGTATCTCCTGGGGTTATTTTTACAGAGCGTTTCACAGCAGGTAAAAGACACTGGAGTTTTTGCTGACACGGGAGTGCTCAGTCTGTAAAAGTTAGCATTTACAAAATTTGCTTTTCCAGACTGAGCACTCCCGTTCGGACGGGACTAAAATAGCAGTGATGCTCCGGTAAACATTACATTACCCCCTGTCAGAAAAGTAATTCCATCCAAATGTGTTACTTACCTATCCAGCAGAAAGCAAGCGTAAACTTAAGATCTCTCCATCTTTCAAAAGCCACACAGTTTGACCCTTGTCCTCTGCCTTCTCTGGTCTTTGAGTTGTTTCCCTGCGTCCTGTTTACGCTTTTTGGGTCTGACTGCTCGACTCTAATGCATAATGATGGTCTCCCATTATTTTGTAGATCCAGATTGAAATGTGCCGCACCTGACGTGGAAACAGCACTAACTAGGCACGGGAATCCGGACAGGATACACGGCAGCAGCTCAAGCCAATGATCGTGAAGCTTGTCGTCTTCTGTGAACGTTAGGTAGTTGTTTTACACATGGAGGCCTCCATGTAGTCGCGGCCCGCGACATGTAGAATAAAAAATTAATAAAATCGCTCCTTTTCATCATATAAAGCAATTTGACTCCTCATCTCATGCGAGTGTACATAATTTTAAACATTTATTTATGTAATTATTCATTTTTATTCTTTTTGTTATATTTTTTTGTCTACAAACAACTTAGTAGACCTTTAAAACATTCAGCTTGTTAGTATTCTCATTATTCATGTTACAGT
>OMKZ01027342.1:0-12339 GCA_900302535.1 Neoniphon sammara
ATATATATATATATGTATGTGTGATACTGGTTTTCTGGGGCAGTAACTCAAGTATAGGTAGCATAAATTCAGTGACAGTCCACAAAAGCTGCGATGTTAAATTAAAGGAAAGGCTTATATTGTTTTCAAACTGACAAACATATTCCAAAGATCAGAAAATTATAGCCTGTTATGCTCGTGTCTGGCTGTCATTTGTAGCTGTATTGCAGTGTTTCATTTCAGCTTCTGGTTACGTTTATGCACATAGTGAGAACATGCCAAGGCAGGTATAACAACATACTGATGCCATGCAGACTTTAGTAGAGTTTGATAATAAGCTGGTAGTTTGGTGACCTACAACGATTAAAGGCACACTATGTAATTTTATGATGCTTTAGCACCATTTAGCAGCTATCACCATCCGTGTCTGTTTACAGACTAAAGCGGTCGGGAGTTATAAGCTAAAAGGTATTTAATTTAACATAGCTGGAAGCAACATTTTGGTTTACAGATAAAGTTAGAAATGTTTAAAGGAGCTACAAGAAGATTCAGGCCAAGGAACAGCCACAAGACGCAAAGCAAATATATTTTAAGCCACAAGTCATAAAGCCCTCCTATTATCAGCAGCAAGTAGGATGAGAGTGAAGGAGAAAGCAGCAACGTTAACATTGTTTGCCTAACATTTTGGCTAAGGGAAGCTACACACAGCATATGTTGCTTACAGCAGCAAATGTAAAAGCCATTCATTAGTTCCATGAATGTGGTTAATTCACTGACTGTGACAAGTCCAGGCGTTCAACAGCTTGAAATGCGTGTGCGTTAGCCTGGCTAACACCAGACTCTGCGCTAACAAAGTTAGCGCTGTCCCATGCAGGTGGTGCTAGTCTACATGTGTGGGGGGGCATTTCCCCCCCAAAAAAAGAACAAAAAAGAAAAAAGAAAAAAAGAAAAGAAAAGAGGTTTGAACAGCTAGCTTGGATATTTTGAAAGCTCAAAATCTTGGCTGCCATTATGCTAGGCCTAACAACTGACTGTTATTCAATATCAATGCATGTGAACCCCTGCTGCTGTGTCATTTTCATTTGAACAAGTACATTATTACATGTTACTTTAATTTATCACCAAATAATATCATCTTGTTTGTCATCAGTCCTTGCTCTAATTTGTCCCCAGACATTTTGTAAGCATAACAGGGATTTGTAAGTTTGTGTGGTAGCAATGGTATTAGGATGCAGGCATAGGCGGATTATGAGCCATTGGGCCCCTGGGCATGGATATGTAAAAGCCCTCTCCTTTCTCGTCAGAGCAGGTACACTGACTTGTAGCCAACAGCACAATAACTAAATTCACCTGTACCTCAATGGGATTTACAGCGCACGTGGTTTCAATTGATGCCACTGGCATATAATAACTAAGACATATATTCACTTGCATCTCAAAAGGATCTACAGCACAGGGAAACACTTAAAGCCAACAGCACAATAACTAGAAATAAATTGCATATATGGACAAATAAATAAGGGGAAAAAAAGCTTCTAATGCTGTTTTGCACTTGCTTTTTGGATTTCTCTCCACAGAGTTACAGGGTTCATATTGCATGGAGGACTCAGCCCCTCTAAAGTGTATCATGATGGTTTCTTTCTTGTGACATTTTCAAAGTGAATGTTAAAGCTATCCCTTCAGTTTTTCAGTAGGACTTTTGGGGCCCAGTTATTGACATGAATGACTAAGTCCTTTGACTATGCAACAAGAAATGTGACTTCATGCAGAGGGTCTGGCCTCGGGCCCCTGGGCCTGGGCCTGGTAGGCCCATTCCACAATCCATCCATGGATGCAGGGACTCTGGATTAAATTGACACTGTTCAAAGAGGGTATATTAGGGGGATGACTGGTAAAGTGCCAACATCATCTCTACTGTGAGGAGGGTAGAGGGTAGAGAAAGGTCGGGACTGACATGGAAACACCATGTACCTTCAGCCGGCGTCTCTTCGATGGACGGTCGGGTGAACAAGCACAGGAACACAGGAGCGAGGGAGGGAGAGAGAGAGAGAGAGAGAGAGATGGGACAGATGGGAAAGGCTATGACTCCTCTCCTCTCCTCTGTATGATCTCGCTGTTATACTCACCTCTTTGTTACCCCGATTTAAAACCCAGCATAATCCATGCTGTGCCCTGCAAAGAACGCCGTGTCACTCTGGGAAAAAAAATAAATACAATAAAAATGTCGAGGCTTAAAGACCTAGTCACGGGGAAAGGTGGTAATTCTGATGTCAAAAAAGAGAACACAGCGTGGTTATATTCCGTCCTGTTTCCCTTTTCTCATTTGCTAGCAGGTCACAGAGGGAGCCCTCTCTCTCTTTCTATCTCCCTGTCACCCTGTCTAACTCAAACGATCGCTTTTTTCATCCCTTCCCCCTCACCCCCCCCAACTGTGTGAATCTCATTTTCCGTCAGACAGTTTGACAGGCTGGCAGGCGGCCACATCTCACATCTCGGTGTGGGTGTAAGTGACTAAATGTTAACTATGTGGCGCTAAGATGTTTCTGAGGCCCGAGATGAGAACCAGAGGGGTCGACGGATCTCTTCCAAACATGTACGGAGATTGGAGCACATGGAGATTTCTGTCCTCAGCCTGGTTACTCAGCGTGCATATGGGATTCCCGTGTCATGCCAAAAAAGCAGCTATTAAATTGAGAGGCAGAGCAGGGCAGGACAGAGAGAGAGAGATAGACAGGGAAAGGAAAAAAGACAGGAAGGGAGACAGATAATGGAGACATGAGGTGGGGGCTTGTTAGAAGAGAAGGATAACTACTGTAAGCGGGACAGGGAGAAGGAGACAGTGATGTAACGTGACATCTGACAGTCTGAAGCCTGACCGGAGAGAGAGAGAGAGAGAGAGAAAGGGAGGGAGATAAATTACAGTATCCTCTGTTGAAATATTGCTCCATTACTGGCTGTTGTTCTGCTGGTCTGCGCTGCTTTATACCAAAGGATACGAGAGAGAAAAGAGAGCGGCAAAAGAGATCTGGGGAGCCCAGCTTCTTGTGGATGGAGTGCTCACTGTCCTGCGGTAGACGATTTGTGCCACATTTTTAAAGTTTGGATTCATGCAAAACCAGCACAATAACATCTGGCTCTAGCGCTATTCTCCCTTTATAGCATTCTTTACATACTTATTTTCACTTTTTCTCTCCATCATATACATTATTTGGACTTTTTAAATGGAAGACACTTTTACATATTTTATAATACATTTACAATAATTAGATATTTTTTCTTTTAATATTTTTGTTAAATAATGAATATCCATAACATTTGTATTTGCCTATTATTTAGAAAATCTATACAGCATATATTTATTTAAAAAAATTATGATTCACTATTTTTTGGGATTACTCCAGCATCATGTGTCTGTGTCTCATTGTAACTCTCCATTGAATGTGATGGTTTCTAGCTGTGATATACATTGTATATACATACACTGTATATCACTCTGGGCTTTCCAGTTACACCCCCAGTTCAAATCTTCGGCAGGCCCGGAGTCGTCCCAGACCACATTAGAGAAATGGTGAAGGTGACACAGTGACCAGGGGTGGTGGAATTTGGGAGGGTGAGTGGGGGAGGGGGGGTATTATGTGAAGGGATCAGTCTGACTATCATTTTCGGGCAGCAGTTTGCCAATCTATTCTTGTCACACAGGGAAAAAGCAGCATCAGCAACAACCCTAAGCCTGTTTTTATGATTGTTTTGTTTATTGCAGGGAAGAGGTCCCAGACCTCGGCAGCGTTAGCTTGATTGAATGATTGAAATCTCCCCCTCTCCTACCCAAACATACCCGCCCACCTATCCAGGTCCCTTGGGATTACTCTAATCCATAATCTGGCAACGTTCTGGCCTCCGTCACTGAAATGGCATTTGACTGAATTAAGATGTATTCCTCAATTTGGAGGTTGAGGGGCACTTTGATAATTGCGGCGGTGGAATTGGACCACAGTTGTGTGTGTGTGTGTGTGTGTTTGTGTGTGTAGCATAGACTTACTGGCATTATGACTTGCATGGCTAAAGCAAAGCTCTCTTACAGCTCTAGAGACCTGGCCTTGTTCACCAGGTCAGGCAATCATGACAATGGACCGCCCATTAGGAATATTAATTAATTCCACTTAGAGGAAGGTTTTCTCCTGATAAAGAGAGAGAGAAAAAGAAAGATTAAAAATAAATAAAAAAAACCACAAAAACATATGTGTTGTTTCCAGGCAGAGAGACAGGGCAAAAGAGCTGGGATTTATTTTTCAGCAAACAAAACAAATGGCCTACATCTTTATTTTTTTCCCCCCAATTTAAAAATAAAATGGGTCACATGTCTTCTTAAAGGAATGGCTCACCCAAAAACACTGGAGATGTTTGTGTCAATGTAACACACAAGCTGCCGCAGTTTCATTTCAGTTTTCTCCAACACAGCTGGAGTGAATGGAGACTGTTTCTTTGGCTTCCAAAAAGGAGAAAAAGTCATATAAAAATCATATAAAATGAAATTACAGAGGTTGTCATGTAAACTATGTGGTTGATGATTGTATCCTGAGATTGGCATTTGGCTATAGGGATTGCCAATTGGCAATTTTTTTTTTACTTTTTACTGTAAATAAACTTTTATATATTGTTAAATTGTTCACTGACTGTTGCTGATGAAGGTCACAGATTCACAGAATGCCATGAAAATGACTACCAAGTAACTTCCGCTAGAGGTACGCCAGGAACACGCAGTGTAGGTAGCATCAACTGGTCAAATGCTAAGCAAGCAAAGGCTAGTGATTTTCAGATTTTTTTCACTGCAGCTCAAACTTGTTCTGCGCACGTTAACAAATTCACACTAAATCCAAAGATACTGAGCAAAGTCATTGGCTTTGGACCTAATTTGAAGCTGTAATTATACCCCAGTGTTGTTTTCCATTCTTCTGGCAATACTTTTCACGCAGTTCATAGATTAGCTAACACTAGCTAGCCAGCTAAGGTTTAGCTAACGGCATGCAAAACAACCATTGCCGTCTTGGTATTTAGCTAGCTATTCAACATCAACCCACGTGTTTGCCTTTATAGTTTTAACATAGTCCACAATAGATACTGTATGTAGCCTAAAGTGTGTATGAAAGGAGTCAAGTTTTAATTGCCTTAATATCATTTGATGTGTCCTGCATGCACTTACACCAAAGATTAGCGAGTAATGGCATTCACAGCTTCACTGCCAAAATATCTAACATGCACCCACACACAGCCCTCAACCTCCCAGAGCACACACACTCGCACAAGCAGACATATACACACCATACAGTGTGTGTGTACGTCCTTTGTGTTGGAGCGGAGGCAGCAGAATCGGGCACAAACATCCCCACTGATCTCCCCCATCGCCTAATCCACCATTACCATAATGAAAGCCCATCTAATCGAATCAGAGAAGGCTCTTCCTAAAAGGATCATGCATGGATGACAGATTAATAAAGAAATAGATAGAGAGAAGAATAAGAGTAAAAAATGCATGCAATACAAACCAAAAATAGATCATTAGACTTATTTGGGTCAGGAGGAATCACAGAGGAAATGCGATACGGGTGACGGTGATCAGTTTAGAGGGTAAGTTAAAAGGTTTGTACCACAGATCGGGATTGTTTGGAGGCATGGTTTGATGTCGCTAAAGCCAACTCCATAACATCACCCTTGATTGAATGCATTGCTCCAGTACTAGTACTGCTCTCCATTCATACTGCCTTTATGTTTCTCAGCCTTAAATACTTCATGTATCGTCTGTTTAAAGTATTTTGCACATCATCTACATTTTGTTTAATTACTTCTATCTAAAGTTTTTCCCGTCCTTGTTTCATTTCATAGCATCTCATAACTGACTATCCCACTGTCCATCATATCAGTAGATTGACAGATAAACAGAGACAGCTAATGCATATACATATATTGACTGACTTCACTTTATATATACTCTGATGCATCTCTCTTTTCCTTTCCACCCTGGCCTTTAGTTTGGACAGATTGAGATCCAGCCTTGCTAACAGCACTTGATTGCAGCAACTAGTGAGTAATAATAGTGGCAGCGGTCCCATTATGCTGTTAAGTGGCAATGCTACTTACTGGAGGACAATAGCTCCACCACAGCCAGTTTAATCAGCAAGGGGAAAAAAAAACACAACAAGAGATGCCAATAAATATTGCAAGTGCCAGGAGTGACCGTTTTCTAAAAATTTCTAACAATTGCGTGTTATTTATCTGCCATAATTGTGAATTTTTTTTTCTCTGTCTGTGAGAATGGCTTACCATATTACCATGGTAATCCCCAATTACTGGCACAAGCTGCACTTTTTGTGTGAGCCGCAGTGACACACACACATACACACAAACACATGCGAGTACACAAACACAGGGAGGTGAGGTGTGCTGTTTTTTTCATGGTTGTGTGGAGAGAAGAGCCAATTAGTGAGCATCCAGATGCTGCTTAGCTAATCCCTTGCTCTGGAGGAGAGCCTACACACACGCGCACACACACACACACACACACACACACACACACACACACATATATGTGCACGATCACACATGCACATGCACATACACACATTTGCGTGCATGTAAACCTGCATACCAATGTGAGCACATATCACACACATGCATGTAAACATCTATTTGAGAAGCCACTGAATGTACACAAAAATATGCACAGATTGGCATAAGTAAATAGGCATCTACATGTCTAACAACGCTGCGTTTTTTAATTACAGCCTTCGTGTTCAAGTCATAACTGGCCTGCTTATAAACTCTCAACAAGTTTCACTACTTCCCCACTGCTCCAACTTCAAGGCCAACTCTGAATACAACAACTGACTTATTTCCATAAAACCTGATCAACATTGAAAGTGCGTATTGACCAGGCAAGACCCCCTGGTAATCACAGAAAGTGCGCTTTGTATAAAAATGTGTCATATTGCTGCAGAAAGATCAAGTGGAACAGATGTTATGCTAATGCGGGCTGTCCGTCAGTTAGTGTGATTGACGGGGGCTTGTCATTAAAAAAAAAAGGACCCCAGCTATTACAATTTCAAATGCTAAACCTCACCTCAGAATAAGCAAAACATATGGGCAAAATAATAGGCCACTGGAGGCGGGGAAGACGGGGAACGGCGTCACTTTCAAGTTGCCGAGGACGGAGGATCAGGAGGGGGAAGATGTGGAGTGACTGAAGTTTCAAGACAGTTTTTTTTTTTTTTTTTTGAGTCAGATGAATTAACGACACGACACATTTTTCTTGTTTGCTGCGAGAGATTCGGACTCTCACGACAACACCTACACACTCACAGAAACCCCACATGGACACACACGCACACACTTGAACACATTCGCATGCTGACGCAAGCAGAACATACACACACATACCATGATGTACTGTGAAATCTCTCTCTTCCTCTGTTTCTCTCAAACACACACCTACACACACACTGACCAGTTTTTGAAGTATCAACACAGAATTTTTGGATTGAAGCATTTACTAAGTATCTTTAAATCTCACCATTTTCATGCCAACATATTGCAAGTACTCAGTGTTTCTAAAATTGTATTGGCAGAGTGGAAATCATCATGGAACACTAAAATTATTAACTGAAACCCAGGACAATGATAAGAGCAACAGTAAAATGTATTCATGCACACTTAAATGAATACTTTGTTTTGTGCAAAATGCCCTTTGTCAGACTTACCCAGACTGAGACAAGATGTTTGATACCATTTTCACCTCTGTAGGTCGACTGGTTTGGTTTATATGGATAGCATTTCATATTAGCTTAGCATAAAGACTTGAAGTCTACAGGAGTCATTAGCCTAGTTCCATCAAAGTGAAAAAAACAACCTTACAGCAACTCCAAAGCTGTCTTATTTACACAATGTATCGTGTATTTGAAATATACATCTTGGAATGTTTTTAAAAAATGATTGTCGTTTTAGGAGAA
The DNA here is from genome assembly GCA_900302535.1 of Neoniphon sammara. Taxonomy (NCBI): domain Eukaryota; kingdom Metazoa; phylum Chordata; class Actinopteri; order Holocentriformes; family Holocentridae; genus Neoniphon; species Neoniphon sammara. The sequence goes on from OMKZ01027342.1 coordinate 7,980, forward strand.
GTTAGATGATAGGAACCATAGATGGTAGGAACTAAAGTTCCTACCATCTATGGTAGGAAGTACTTGTCTTCTAAAGAGTCTTGTCTTCTAAAACGACTCGTTTAAAGAAAGAAAAAATTTCCAAGACGTGTATTTCAAATACACATGATGCATTGTGTTAATAAGACAGCTTCAGAGTTGGTGTAAGGTTTATTTTTTCACTTTGATGAAAGTCGGCTAATGACTCCTGTAGATGTCAAGTTTTTATGCTAAGCTAACATGAAATGCTACCCATAGGAACTGAACCAGTGGACGTACAGAGATGAAAATGGTATCGAACATCTTGTCCCAGTCTGGGTAAGTCATAAAAAAGGGTATTTTGCCCAAAACATTGAATATTCCTTTAATAAAAGCAAAATGTCTCATTAGAATCAGCTGAAGTTACGAGCTTCCCATAGACAATCAATGAATCAATTAAGCTCCATCATATCAGTGGTGGACGACATTGACTGGAAGAAATTTGATTTTCGGTCCAGTATTGGCCCATTATAGCAGTCTCACCCTACCACATACACACACACACACAATCAATTTGGTATTAATGCCCAGTTCTGAAGCTAGCTCCTCTGGCTGCATGTCATAATTCAATTCACAGATAGAGAAACCAATAGAGTCCACTGTTTGCGAGGGAAAACACAACTGAGGCACTCTGGGGACTCTAGGACAGAAACATGTTCTCCACAGCTCGTTTGGGAGAAATTATGGCATCTTAAAAGCACAGAGCACACACAGCTTGTACCCTCGTAGTATGCACACACGCTCACACAAATACACACACACACACACACGTTATCACAGTCTGTCCATTCCTAAGTCTCCCCTGAGCCTACTTCTTGGTGCATGGTACATCACTTCATTTGACCATTTAAATAATCCCCAGGATGCATCAGGAGAGACAGTGCAGCACCCGCATAATTACCACGTGAGAACAGGCTGGAACACAGCAGGAGTGTGTGTGTGTGTGTGTGTATTGGAGAGGAAGTGTGTAACAAAATGTTTCTGTGCAACTCTATGTATACTTGCTTCTGTGTGTGCACGCCAGACTGTGTATGCATGTAAATGCCTGGGTGTGCATTCGTGTGAGTGTGTGTGCATGCATGTATGTGTGTGTGCATGTGTGTGAGTGTGTGTGTGTGTGCGTGTGCGTCTGTCTAGGAGCCGGAGACCTGATAGGGGAATCTCTCCCCTGCGGTGGTGGGCTCAGCGCTTCATTCCTTATTCATCAACAAGTGCAAGAGGAAGAGGCATTGAGCGGAACAGCACACACACACACACACACACACACACACACACACACACACACACACATACGCCATTGTTTTTTAGCATACCGGAGGGGCCACTGAGGAACAGAAAGAGCTGGAGGATTACACGGTTTCTGCAAGAAATGGATGGCGATAAACTCCCAGGTAATGGTTTGGTTTGGGAGAGCGGACTGCCTGACACTGCTGCCTGTAACAATTACAATGGCTGGGGCAAAGCAGTTATAAGAGAATTAACTGCGTGGGCACATTCTCACACTTACATGCACACACTTCAACAACACCAGTGTTAAATAATCTGACTTACATGTATTTTTTTTGTGTGTAGCATTGTACTTTTTCACTTTTCCAGCGATGATTTAATTTTGTTTTTAGCCTATAAATTGCATTCTGTCAGATGTTGCTGAATGTGAATGAGTGTATGTTAATGAATCTTGTTCAGCTGTAGACTAACTGCCTCTCAGGGACAATAAAGATCTGCTGAGCTGAACACACACACATACACAAGACTAATTGTTACGATGTTTCAGGGCAGCACAAGGGAGTTGCGCAGATATTGAACTCAGTTTTTGTTTGTGTGTTTAAGTTGAAGGACCCCTATTGAAGGAGCACTATTTGTTTTCAAGTACCTTTTTTTCTTCAGCCAAAATAAATTCCAGTCACCCAAGTTTTGTCAGAGTAAAAACAAATTGGCTTTGACCACGAGTTCATGGCTCATCACTTCATTGGAAGCCTTGACTACTTTTTGCTGTGAACATGTCACGATTCCTCCAAAAGCAATTCTCATTTCCTCTCTTTTCTATTTTTCACACGCTGAGTCTGAAAATAAATGCCAGATTGCCAGAGATGTATTCGTTTTTTTTGTTTGTTTTTTTTTTTTCCCATCGCCCTGGTCTCCCCTGCAACCTTTTTTCTGCGCTCTGACCTCTCCCACCTTTGCCCACGTAGAGGTTTCAGAGCTTGGGGCCGTGATGGGTGCTGGGTAGGTCCCAGGGCGCCCCGCAAAAAGGGTTTTGGGGCCGTGGCAGGTGCAGGGGCGTAGGTGGTGGGTGGTACGTAGCCATTCTCTTCAGGCGCTCCCTGGCCTTGCGATCCCAAATGGAGGAAAGCCAGGCAGCGATGCTTTCCTCTCTCTTTCTCTGCCTCTCTCAAACGCTGGCTTTCAGCAAACATAACCTCTACACCTGCCGGCAGAGGGGACGGGGGATGATTGAAAATAAGGTCTCGTTTTCTCTCTCCATTCCATACCTCTCCCTCTCCTCATCTGTCTTTCCATTTTGTTTGTTTTCACTCCCTCCGCTCTTTCTTTCCAAGCGTGTGTCCATCCATTCATCTTTCTTTCTTTCTTTCTTTCTTTCTTTTACGCTGACCGTAGCTGTCAAACCTCGGCGTAGCTTTGCAGATGCTACGGAAACGTCTCTGTTCATTTCTTCCATGCTCCTGATGACACTGATGGACCAAGTCAGCAGGAATACCCTCTTATAAGTCATTTCTCTTTTGTCTTCTATCCCATTTCATGTTAACAGCTGATATTTTACTAAAATTTTGCCCAGTGTTAAAAAGGTGCTGCTCGTATCATTTTGAAATGATATGAGTTTTGAATAAATTATTAGCACATTAATGTTGAGACGTTGGTTACAAACAAATAAGAGCATCACAGAGAAGATTGGTGGCCATTATAGCTTTTACACAGCATTTTACATCATGTATCACCTGCTCAGATTTGGCGGGAAATCTGCTGGATTGCTTTATGGCACAAAACAAGAAGAGGGCGCTGTTCTGCCAGATTAAGTATAGCTAAAGCTTTCAGAGTTTCTGGCATCAAGCAGATTGTGTGTTTTCAGGGCAGCGGAGGTGGGACAGGAATATGCATAGAGGCTCCAGTTGTTTCCACTATGATCTCATTTGTTTATGGTAATTATACCACAAAGTATCACAATTAATTTAGTAGTGATGTATTAACATTTTAACAATGCTAAATGTAGTGCCTTTAATGGTAAAATCACTTCAATGTACTTAAAGTACTTCAAGTACTTAGACTTTTAGAGAAAAGTTAACTTCATGGAATTAAATCTCAGAGTGAAAAAAATACCTTCACAATAAAATGTCCATGCATGAATAAAACCAGTTAGAGTCATAGATGACAGTGTTGAAACAATGGGTGCTGCACTTTAGTTTTTAACTGAACCTCTAAAATGATTTTTATGCCTAGGTAAATACATCATATTTCAAATATCATTCAGCAGCCTCAAAGGTGATGTGCATTTGAGAGTCAGTTGGTTTGTTTGTTATTACTGGTGATGAAATACGTTGAAAGCATGAACTGTTCCACAACAATGGCAGAAAACCTGTAAGCCACTATTGATTTCTGTGCTCTTTTGTTGATGATGCACTACTAAAATTTCTTCCATGAAAATAGGTCAGTGCTTGTGAGTACACAATGTTTAAAGGTACCATTATGTCATAATTTACTTTATCAAATGTGCAGCATCTTACATATTAACACTTTAAATTTACAGACTTATACAGAGAGGAATGTGGAGGTTTTAACCTAACATTGACTTGCTGTTGCATTTTGACCCCTGTCAGCGCCTATGAGCTCTTGCAAATCTACAAACCTCACCCATTTCAGTAACAGCCTACAGATCATTATTTTGATGTGGATTCAACTTTCCCTTTTTAACCTGCAGTGATCTCCAGCTCTTACAAATGTCAGTGATATATAAACATGGCCTGTCATCAAGGATTAAACAAAGTAAGCAATAAGGAAGGTGGACATAACCTCTCTGTGAATGTAACATGATGCGCCGCAGACCCTAAGACATACACACACACACACACACACACACACACACACACACACACAAAGCAGTTTCCCCCCTTCCCTCCCAGAATTTCCCTCAGCGGTTCAGGGGTTAAATCATGTATGATATTCCTTCAGGCAAAACACATGGCAGAAAAAAGGGAATACAGGTTTCTTCCCCCTCACCGGCACTTCACCTTGAGCCCCATCATTCACACACAGCTGGCAATTTATTTTCCTTTAAAAATCTCATCTA